>VUQR01001595.1:11521-30550 GCA_015108515.1 Hemichromis elongatus | reverse complement strand
AAAGAAGCCCCAGACTCTGTTATGATTTTGTGCCGACGTTTTGGTTACCTCTTCAGCAAATCCACCCTCGACCCAGGAAGCCCACGAGCCTGAGAATATACGAGGCTCATGTGGGCATTGGCTCTCCGGAGGGGAAGATCGCCTCATACAACAACTTCACAACCAATGTGCTGCCTCGCATAAAAGACTTGGGTAAGATATGAGATGGAAAAAGCCTAGCTCTGCAACATTATTCTTTGCCGGATTCTTCAGCTGTTTAAATCTGTAAGAAGTCTACAGGAGTCATCATGCTGTGATCGCCTTCATTTAACAGTCAGTAAGAGCTTTTCAAGTTGAAAATATTTTGTATGTTCTCCATCCAAGAACAGAAAGTAAGTGAAGCATGTATAGAGGTCACATACCTGCATACATGTCAATTCTGAGCCAACAGTGTGGCTGAAACAAAACATTTGAGGGGTTTTTAATATCTGTTTTTTAGTAACTGTCCTGTCACCACTAGTCCATAACATAGTAGACATGTCATACAACTATGAGTACCACTGTTCCCCCAGAAACAGTATTTTCTGTGGCAGACCTGTCACACTCCGTCTAGATAATACCACATCAGCAAGTCAACATCCTGTTTACTGGTATGACCTAAAGGGATCACTGACCAGTGGATCGTGTTTTGTAAAAGGGGCTCCACAGCACAAGCCAAACTGCACAGCAGTTTGTGGCTCTAAAACTGACAACTTGTTACCATTTTTTTTTTCCTCATGACTCACACTCTGCCTGCCCCTGCCCCTAAGCATTTTTATCCTGACTTGTCACAGATTTTCTTTAACAGTGTAAGTGTGTGTGTGTGTGTGTGTTTCATTACTCTGGCTTCTTATTAATTCAATCTATACCTCACAGGTTTACCTAATAAATAATGTGAATTTACTTGAATTGGAAACATAATCTCCAATGTCGTACAGTCTCTCAAGGGACAACAATGGTTGGAGACAGCGGTATATCCAAAAATAATGCAACTGTGAATAATTAACTTTGAAACGGGAGTCAGTCTTTAAGTGTGAGATTGAACGTGGCGCAATATCTCTGTTAAAATACTGTGATTGACTGTGATAAATCAGCAAAAATGTTATATCTTCTGTGGTCTGTATCAAATCTTTTTTTTACATATACAGAAATTTATATTGAAGAGAATTTTATATTAACTACTCGCAGTTAGTCCATCTGGAATCTCATAGATTTGAGCCAAAAATTCAGAAACGTCTCTACAGATGCTAACTTGGTTTTTGCAGCATGGGGACGTAACAGCAAAATGACACGGGCGCTTGGGAGCCTTGGTTTTACAAAGAAATATAACCAGAAAAATTGTTTTTCTGTTGACAACCCGTCGTGTCGTTATTGCAGTGATAAGCATCTGCAATCACTGGTGCAGACTGACTCGTATTTATTGCAACATGTTGGCAGTCGGTCTGCTTTTATAAATTAAATTATTTACAAACTGTTGGCAATCTGTCTGAGAGTGATTGCAGTCAGATCACAAGTGTTTGGAGGTAAGTTGGCTTCCACCAATTGAAAGTGACTCATTGCAAGTACTTGAACTCAGTCTAAGACAACAAAGAAAAAGTGTAATGAAGTCACTGAGCGACCCAATATTTTGCTTTTGATCTTTTTGATTAAATGTATATGTTCACTCATTTTTAAGTAGCTAATTTTCAGGTTATCTCAACTTGAAAATAAAGAGTAGTGTTCGAATGTTGCTTCAACCTTATGGAACAAGTACCCATTTTGCTTCTCTGTCCGTATGAGCGTTGGCGTCATTTTGCATTCAGGTACGCCACGCTGCACTGACATCATTTAAAGTACAGACACGACTGACACAGCAGACCAAGAGAAATGTGATCAGTCCGTTTCCTTGGTTGTGTCATCTTGTTTAGCGCATAAGGAAACTGCCAGAGTAACTGCTGCAGCAACTGAGGGATTCTATACAATAAGGATTCTCCAGGAGGCTAAACTCCACCGTCTCTAGTGACAGTTGACTTTACCTGCCATTTCATTTTCTTGACTGAAAGAGAGTATATATAAATATAAAAAAGAGAAACTTCCTCTCACCCCAGTGCTTTGTCACAATCCTTCAGAAGGCAAAGTTTTTTTTTTCTTTCTCTCTAGCCTGAAAAGAAATGTATATAAATAAATCTGTTCAATACAACAGTGAAAACCACAGGGCCTCCCTCTAGAGTCCTCAGTGGCAGTTTAAAAGCCTGTTGTTCTCTTATTCATAGAGGCAGTTTTTGTAGGTCGTTTTGAAATGTGGTATATGACCTCCTGACTCTGATAGCTAGTGTTTCCCTGTTGCCACAGCTTGTCTTTAGGATACTGGAGCTTGTGTCAAAAAGGAAATGCCTGGAGCTTATACATACAGTGTGACTGACACAGGTCAAATAGTATCAACTCGTAAAGATTTTCAGATTGTTTCTGTACAAAATAGAGGCCAAAACACAAAAACAGATTTTCAGATGAAATTTTTCTAAGCGTGTCTTATTCTGTGTGGCCAACCAACCCCGCACATAATAAGAATTATTTGCATTTTTAAATGATGTTTGAAATACAAGCTGAACAGCAGGGGTTTATTAAAATTAATCATTAGAAAAGAAGCTGAAGATTTGCAAGATTAATAACCCCTCTAGTTACTGCAGGGAAATTAAGCTATCCAAATACACTTAGGAACAAATAAGCACAGTCTATCCTGCTGCCATACATACAAACATGTTTTTTGATGAATATTTTAATGCTTTCACAACAGCTAGACAAGGTTAGCTATATAATGTGGTAAAATGTGTATTTAAGGCATGAAATGAGGATGAAATTTGTAATGTAAGAATTGCAGTGTCTCCTCTCTTGGTCCAGGTTACAACTGTATCCAACTGATGGCGATCATGGAGCATGCCTACTATGCAAGTTTTGGATATCAGATTACAAGTTTCTTTGCTGCTTCCAGGTAAATGCCATCATTTCACAAGTTTTATATATATTGTATTTTGTACAAAGGTAATTGATTCTGCCAAGGAGGTTATGTTTTTGGTAGCGTCTGCTTGCGTGTCATCATTCTGTCTGTAAACAAGATAATTCTAATAGGGAAGGGAGCAGGAGATCGACAGATGGATTGGTGCTGCGGCTGCAGTGATGCACACACTGTACTGGTCCATCGTGGTGAAAAGAGAGCTGAGTGTAAAAGCGAAGCTCTCAATTTACCGGCCGATCTACTGTACTTCCCTACCCTCAGGTCACGGGCTTTGGGTAGAGACCGAAAGAACGAGATCGCAGATACAAGCGGCAAAAATGGGCTTCGTCTGAAGGATGGCCGGCCTCTCCCTTAGAGATGGGGTGAGGGGTTCTGCCATCTGCAAGGGGCCCAGAGTAGAGCCGCTGCTCCTCCACATTGAAAGGAGCCAGTTGAGATGGTTCAGGCATCTGACAAGGATGCCACCTTGGTGCTTCCTGGTTGACGTGTTCCGGACATGTCCCACAGAGAGGAGGCCCCAGGGCAGATCCAGGACACGCAGGAAAGATTATATCGGCCAGCTAGCCTGGGAACATCTTGGTGTTCCCCCAGATAAGCTGCAGCAGGTGGATGGGGAGAGGGAGGTCTGGGCCCAACCCCAACCAACGATCTGGTCCTGGATTGGAGGAAGACAGTGGATGAAGATGGATAGATGGAATTCTGATAAAAGCTTGTGTAAAGTGGGGTCTTGTTATAGGCATACCCATTTTCCATTACCTTCTCCTACATAATGTTTTTGTAATTAAAATAAATCTGTCATGCGACCCTAACCTAGAAACAAAATAAATGAGTATATATATAAAACGCCTTACTACAGACAAATATATAAGAAGTGATTCTTCTTATATATTTTTCTTGAAAAGAAAGAGGGATTAGTAAAATTCAATGTGCACATTTTAAAATACCTGAAAGACCGACTCTAAAAGATTTCAGCATTACGGTATAAAGTGTCACATTTTACCACCTGAATGCATTTGATCTTTAAAGCATCTGCAACATTTTTAAAGTTGTTGATGTTTTATTTTGAGGGTTGAATGAGTGTCACAAAAAAAAAAAAAAAAAAAAAACTGAGTGAGCAACTTTCTCCTCAACTCAGTCACCTCAAATCAAGGTTAGGAAGTCTGACACCAGCAATAATCTCTCTGTAAATACATTTTCTGTTAATCCACAGAGTGGGGAGAGTCGTAGATAAAGGTGGACTAGTCTGAGTCTTTATCTTCTTTCAGAGATCCTCCTTCCTTGCTCGGAGTAGGGCATAGTTATATATATTGTAATTTCACCCTTGATTGATCGCTTAGTGTCATTTAAAACCTCAGTGGTTGAATACCGGAAAGCAGGATAATCCTGTCACTATGGGTCCTATTTTTTTCATTTATTTTTTTAAAGGAAGCTGATATGATGATCGCTGGGAGGATGGGATGTTAGAGATTGGATAATATAAGGCGTGGGATATGGATGTGTACATATACACACATACACACGTTTTTCAGTGTCCTGGGAATTGCACAGTAAGACTTTATTGTAGATGTCCTGTAGAAAAGCATTTTACTTTAGCCAAAGCGACCGTGCTTGTAAAATAATCTAGTGCTCAATGCTGTTGTGATTATTTAAATTGCAAACATTTTAATGAAAATATGAATTGAATGTTGGTTTGCACTTAGTCTTAAATGGGCCTTTTGTCGATGTGACAGCAATTTAAGAAAGAATAAAACCAATGAGTAGGAGTTAAGATCTGCTTGACAGGTTTATTGTTAGGGAGATTGAAACAACTCACAAAATATATACATAACTTTGGTCCTTAATTTTTTTTTTAAGCTTGTGTTTACATATGTGCATGCTGTTAGTCATGTGCTCAAATCTGTCCAATTATAACTTTGATGATTTTCTTTGAGTTGCAATTCTGAATAGACCTAAAGTTCCGAGTTAAGCTTATGTAGTAACCTAATGTGAATCTGAATGTGTGTGTGTTCATTTGTAGCCGCTATGGGACCCCAGATGAGCTGAAGCAGCTGATTGATGTGGCTCATTCAATGGGCATTTTGGTGCTCCTGGATGTCGTTCACAGCCACGCGTCCAAAAACACGGAAGATGGCTTGAATCAGTTTGATGGATCCGACTCGTGTTTCTTCCATTCTCCACCCAGAGGGGAGCACAGAATGTGGGACAGCCGTCTCTTTAACTACTCCAGGTACCTTTTTTTTTTTTTTTTTTAGTTCACTCTATACATTATCTTCTACTTTCTAACACATCTACAGAGTAAGCATAGAACATCAATTTGTCTTGCATATATAAAGGATCAAGTTGTTAAAAAATGTCCATTTGTACAATTTAATGAAGTATGTAAACGGATATACCTGCGAACAGGTGTGTTTTTATAAAAAACAGTTTGTATAGTTCTTTTAACTTTTAATGAGTATCCAGTTTTTTGACAAATTCTGACGATACCACCTGAATGATGCATCATAAAGAAAGTTTCATCAGACAACTTTTTTCCAGTCTTCTGAAGTGTATCCTCGATTTACCATTCTTAGCTGACAGGAGTAGTATCTGGTGTGCTCTTCTGCTGCAGTAATGCATTTGCACCAATGTTTCATGTGTTTTGCATTCACAGATGATCTCCTGCAGACTTTTCTCCCAGCCATTATCCTCTAACTTACTGTATTAACACCACATTTTTCTCCAGAGAACTACAACTCACTGGAAATTTTTTATCTTTTCAGATTACTATCTGTAAACCCTAGTGATGGTTATGTGGGAAAATCCCAGCAGATCAGCAGTTTCTGAAATACTAAGCTGTCTGGCACAAACAGCCATGCTGCAGCCAAAGTCCCTCAAATCTCTTTTGATACTCAGGTTGAACTTCAGCAGGTTGTCTGACCATGTCTACTAAATGCGCCGAAATGCACTGACTTGCTGCCATGTGATTGGCTAATTAAACATTTGTGTTAAAATGCAGTTGAGTAAGTGTTTCTAACAGACTTGTTTGCTGAATGTCTGGACACTGAGGGATAATAGTTGAGTCACGAATACTCAGTCATTTTCAATTGGTGGGGGGAAAAAAATTTGTAGGGAACAGTTTTTTAAGTCTTAGTTTATACAATATAATTAACTTGCGGTTTGATTAATTACTGATATGCAGCAGATCTGCCGTAAATCAAAACTACAGAAGTAATTTTTTCCTTTTCCTTATAAATTTACTGTGATTAACATCGTGCTGATCAGACATTATTTATTTTTAAATTTTTATTTAGTTTCAACCTTTTAGCACGATTTGGAAGGAAACACATCCCTGCTA
Organism: Hemichromis elongatus; assembly: GCA_015108515.1. NCBI lineage: Eukaryota > Metazoa > Chordata > Actinopteri > Cichliformes > Cichlidae > Hemichromis > Hemichromis elongatus. The sequence continues at coordinate 24,206 of VUQR01001595.1, read as the reverse complement.
TCTCTACTTCTCCATTATACTCTACCTGCCACGGAGATTTGAATGGCACATACTGTAAGACATTCAATGTATGATGAAAAGACACTTTGTCTGCGTCAGCTACATATAAATGTAAACATGAGTAGAGATTGATGAATGAGGATAAATGGGAACCTGCCATATCACTTGTTACATTTTCTCAGACTGCCTTGTACAGAAAGATCTGTTGAAGGTCAAAACCAAGACAAGCTCTCAAAAATGGCAGATTACACCGCTCAACCAAACGGCCATGAAGTAAGGCACTGATGTATAGGTGAAGTGTAATGAATGAGTGGTTAACTGAAAAATCAACTTTCCTCCTATTGCCTTTTTTTTTTTTTGTTGTACATTTGTTCAGCTAGGACGGTCACAGTGTTGCAGAGATTCGGTAATCTTCATAGTTTCAACTAATTGCAAAAGTGTTAGAAAACGGATGAAAAGGCCATAAATAGGCAGGTTATATTTTCCGTCTCTGCTGGTGCTCAATGTACACCGAAACTATCGACTGGTGTTGTTGTTGGCCTTGTTAATTGGACGTCTCTCTTGCCTCTGTACCCTGAAAATGATCCCAGCACACATTAAAGAGGAACAGGCACTGTTGAGTCTATCAAATGCCTTTTTGAACTCGCTTTTAATAAGTGTGTGTCAGTGTGCAGCGGTTTCCAATACATTATACAATGCTTAGTGTCAGGCAGGGGGGCTATAATAAGAGAACAAGGTTCTTCTTTCATTAGTTATTGAACCCTCCTCGTATCAGAAGCACTCATTAGACATGGTGCAGACATATGCCACAACTGGGAGGCATATGAGGAGTCATTTGTAAAAGCCCAAAGGAGCTCTGCAATGTCATAGCCAGTTCATTTGTCTTCTTTGCCTCTCGCAGGATGTTTGGACATGTCGTTTGTGTCAAGCTTTTCTGTTACTTTCTTTGGAAGGAAATGAACCTCAGAGGCTACCCGTGAACCTTGTGGGATACACAGTCTGTTTTTAATCAAGCAGCCTTGCTATCAGCCATCACAGTCTGACCATGATGTTCTTATTAGGTTGACAGAAGCTGACTGATACAAGCTATCGGAGCAAACACACATTTTCCTTGTTGCTGCCTTTTCTGCTTTGCTTCCACTTGTGCATCTTTATCAAAGAACACCTTTTTTTTTTGTATGTGTTCCACTTCAGCTTTTCCTCATAAAACATTCAACACAGTCCAGAGAGAATGCTGTTTAGATAGATGCCTGCTATCCAATTTGTTAACTTGAGTTGCCTCTGAGTCAAATGTGTCTGCATTCAGTATTAAGAATGTCTGGCTTTGCAAACATTGGTTCCAGGCGGTAGGAATGCTAGAAGTGGGTTTGCTGTTGCTGAATACAAACTTGGCTATACAAGAAGCGAGCTGCATGGAAACTATACGGACACGTGCATATGCTGGTGGTTGTTAAGCATTTTTAAATAATGCACCTTGTCTTCTGACTTGCTAAAATGAACCAAGTAAATAATTAATGAACTAAAAATATTTTAGCATTCGTGCAGTAATGCCATCCATCCACCTGCCATATTTTCAGGTCTATGCTGTATAATCAGCATTCTGACACTGGATGTGTTTATTAATTTGTTTTAAAGGAAAATATTCTTAACTTTCAGTAGTCGACTTCTTATATTTTTCTTTGATTTAATTTCTACTTTAGGCACTTTTTTTTTTTATGTGGTCCTGTTTGACTTTTCTTGGTGGACACTAAAATTAAACCTACACAGCCACGCCTGAGAGCACAGTGGTTTCACCACTGGCTTCCCACATTAGCTGTTTGGGAGGGCTAGCCAATCAGAAGACAGTTAGCTTAAGAAAGGAAAGGTGAGAAGGTGGCCTGAACATGACAAGTGCTAAAATGGTTTATTTCAGCTAACGAACTAAGAGGCAGTTAAAAAAAGAATAAAATGAATATGGGTTTTTCTAGCGTCTCTAATAGAATTCAAATTTGGAGTTAGAATGTAGCACAATAGGTCAACTTAATCGGTTGTCAAGATGTAGCGTATGCAAATCTAAACGCATAGGTATGTGTTGAATAGAAACTAATCTGGGGACATCTGCATCATTCATTGGTGTCTGTTTCCTTCATGAACCTTTTTTAAATACGTCAAAGTCACCTTGATACAGTGACCGGGTAAGTGGAGCGCGTGTAGGGGGGGTTGGCAGCCAAAGAAGCCAAGCCTTTTTGCAGATCAGTAGTGAAGAGTTCTGAAGAGCTTGCTGTGGGTCCATTCTATAATCCACCCAACCTCTCTCAGGATCATTTGCATCAATTTTTCATCATTTTTTTTGCGTGAATTCTTAAGATATGAAAAAGGAGCTCAGAGCTAGGCTTTTGAAAATGCTTTTTAGCTTTTCTTTATGTTTTCATGTTGAAAGGGGAGGACTAACTATTTTCACTTTGACATTATTATTCTGTGTGTGCGTGTCAGTGTGTGTATGTGTGTGCAGTGTTATGCATATATCATTTTTTGGTTTGTTTGATGTATAATATAATGGTAAAACACTAATCAAGTTATATAATTAGATGTGAATCCATGTAACTCTCAAATGTGTGCCCAATAAAACTAGCTACATGACAAGTTATGCAATTTTCTCCCAAGCATAGGATGACTCTGTTGTCAGCTGTTACCAGCTAAAGGTCCTTTAAATTTTTAAGTTCTAGAATAAGAAAACTGCACCCAAGGAAAGACATCTAGGGAAGCAAGGAATCACCCTGCTGGTAACTGGCATGCTTTTATTTTAAAGAAATGGAGCAGAAACCATCACAGAAGGAACAACAAAAAAAAAAAATCTATTTCCCTTAGAGCATTCGTCTTTTTATATACTTGGACCAACTTTGTGCTGTAGCTGGGATTTTGGTCCTGTCTGATCAATCAATACACCCACGCTTGAAAACTCAGTCACTCAATCCAAATGCATTCATTTCAGTATTTAACACCCATGAGTTATTTTCCTTATCCCATCAGGTCACACAGCAATGGGAAAAGTAGTTTTTCCTCTCTAGTGAGCTTCAGCTAATGAGCTCAGCTTAGCAGTAGGTGTGCAAGTTGGCTTCTTGGAGCTCCCTGTATTTCTACCAGTAGGTGCTCGAACGAATCACTGAGTAGGATAAGTTACAAACACTGTACTTTCATGCCCCCCAGCCCTTGAAAACTAGACAAATAAGAGGAAAATATCTATAGTTTGTGAATTATTAAATTGAGTGTTTGTACTTGGGGTGCCTCACAGCGAGAGCGTCCTGGTTTTGATGTGTTTTCATGGTCTCCCTGTATCTATGTGGGCTCACTGTTTGTACCCCAGCTTCCTCCCACGGTCCAGAGACATGATTGTTAAGTTATCCGACCATAGGTGTGAATGTGAAAAGGTTTCTTCCTGTTTTTCTTAATTTATGATACTGTATTTTGTGTCCATTGGCGTAGGTGTTATCTTACTCTAATGTGAAGTTCTTCAAAAATCCCAACAGCTTGTTTTGGATGACACTATGTATAGGTCACATCCTGGTTGGTTCATTGAAAAAATACAGCATAAGAAGCCCTGATCGTGGGCCGCAGATGCACTTTTCATTGTTTTGGGTTCACTTTAGTACTTTGTATGTTATAACTTAGTCTTCTCCTACCTGGCAAGGACCAAAAACAGCACAAGCAAGAGTAGCCTACAGGTCGTTTTTTTATTTATTTATTTATTTTTTTAAACTCTTCCTCCTGGTGACAGTAAACGGAGTTGAGCATGTGACGACGTTGGAGCCCTTAGCCCTGCAGTGGACTGGCAATGTGTCCAGGTTATACCCCACCTCTGGGCTCCACCCCAGATGGATGGAAAGAAGGAGGGAATTTGTTTACTCCTTGACTTTAAAAGTCTCCAGAAAGGCCATGAAACACTGATTGCTTTTGGTCATGCACCTAAAGTGATGCACCAACTTTATGCTGGAACAGTACGTACTATTCCACCGAAAACTGCTGTATGGTTTCTGGGTCAAAGCCTGATACCTAGCTCTCACAGATTCAAGATTCCAAGCTCTTACTTTTACCAATGATAACAATACAAATGAAGGATGGGCAGTTTTGTCATAGAAATTGATGTTTTCTGCACAAATTGAGGTCAGCATGGGCAAAACAGGGAGTAATCAAAAACTAGCAGGAGCACTATGTTATGTTACCAGCTGCAATGCAGGATATCTACCTAACTAGATTAAAAATTTTGAAGACTAGTAATTATCTTTTCTTTTTTTTTTTTACTATGGTTGTTTAAATTACTTTAATGACTTTCTTATGAAAATGTCTTCTAAATGTCCTGCAAGTTCTAAAATAAGGTCCATTGAAGAAAACTTTGAAGAATTAGAACAGGCTTGACAGACAGCCACTGATTCCTGAAAGACGGCAAGTACAAAGTGATACTAATTACAGGTTGCTAAACATACAAGCAGTCTCTCAGGCAGCAGAATACTCCTCCTAAGATGCCAAGCAAGAGCAGATAGCTGCCAGGCTGCATAAAAAATGCCAGACAAATGGCAGATATCTAACACAAAGCAAAGCAATACAGGGACAGTCTGTCAGACCTCCTAGATGAGAATTTACCCAGCAAGGCAGCCAGTATTACCAGACTCCTGGAATGGCTGCTTACAATGTGCTACACAGTATAAAGATGTCATTTCTGCACAAGTCCAACACAGCACCTGTGTGCGTCAAGGCATGTTTGATTTGGCTTACTGAAATCACCGTTTTACTGTAGAGCGGTTAAACTGAAAATAAAATACCAAACTGTTAGAAATCATTTCAAGCACACACTGTAACCTCAAAAAAAGATGGTCTTCCAAAATCGCCTACCCTCATCTTTAGTTAATCTGAATTTGGAAAAAGTGTGATTAATAAATAAATCAAGTTTAAACCCAGAAATGTGGTTTAATTGATGTTTGTACTCCAGTCAGGGTCTCGGTCCTCTGTTGGACTATCGACTGTTTTAAAATGCGTTAAATGAGCCACCTCATTTGTCCTCTTTGGTCCAACGAGTGCACCCCATCCATCGGGGTGTCTAGTGACACAGTTTGTGCGTCACACTTCTCGTGGAATGAACTGTCAGCTTCTAAAATGTATTTGGTCTTATCTGCAGCTTACCTGTGATGTTGGTAAAACAGGGACTTAAATCTCTCCCCGTGCCATCGTGACAAGTTGACATGACACTTAATGCAAAAGTCTAGAAACACGCAACTTATGGCTTCCTTCGGGGGATAACCGAATGTAAATACATACTGTAATATGGGGCACAGTTATGGTCAGCATGAGGGGAAAATAAGCTCTAATGAGGAGCAACTAAACATGAAGCTTTTATTTCTTTTTTTTTTTCCTGAATTGGCTTGAGGTGACTGTTGTGCACTTGCAGGTAAAACAGAAGGACACTTGACGGATTGCTTTATCTTACTCTACAAGCAGCAATATTAGGCTTTTACTCTATTAGTGCTCCCTAACCAGGTTTCACTGTCATCACAAAGCTTTAGTATGAGGACGGTGTAATATGCAATTTGCTTTGGTATTAACACCACAGACCAAGTGATAACTTCATTGAACTGCATAGATAAGTGGTGCATTGCATTGGTACAGAGATCTAACTTTCTCACCGTAATTGGACTTGATGATAAATGGCATTGTGGGACCTAATGTGGCAGTATGGTTTCATCTTGGGCCTCTGGCTCTCACTGGCTATTATCTCCATCCCGTGAGGATACATTGTGTCTGAGCCTTTGTTGGCTCTGCGCAGTGGAGTGGAGGACCTAATCTATTTATCACAGGGTCTGCGTGACCACCCAGCCAGCCTGCTATATCGGATCATACCAGGCTCTCTTGTGCTCTTTCTCTAGGGATGGAGGAAGTACCGATGTAACATGCAGCTTCACACCTGTCAAACAGTGCTGGTGTTGGTCATCCCTGAGGAATGGAGCACAGAAGGGAATGCATTTAAATGTATTTTGTGTGTTGGCTTTCTTGGCCAAAAGAAACTGTGATTTTATGTTTTTTGCCACAGACGTGTAATCCTCGGGTTTTAGTGTTCGATAAATCTATAATGTGTTTTAAAGATAAAGTATTATTAGGGTCATGAGCTGTCTGTGTGAAATTTTTCAGTTTAAGATTTTACTGAAGTGTTGTTGAAGCACGAATCTGGGTCTTCTCGCTGCTTCACCAATTTTTTGACATGATGAAACTGCAAAAAATAAAAAAGAATTGAAGGGCCCCATGGTGTGGTTTTGAGACGGGGGGAGGGGAACTCCTGTCTGACCTTTTGTAATTCAGGATACTGTCATTCAATAATAACATTTTAATTGATGAAGGAAGTTGGCCTTACTAGGTGCTTATGTGGTTTACCCTATTTACCTAGACAGTGAAATGTCACTCATAACACAACAAAAATACTTTTGATGAGGTCAAACATTTGTCAGATGGGAGCATCTTTCATGGTGGGCCTATACAGCTGTCAGCTGACTTGTGGATGCACCATGAATACATATAGTTGAATTATTTCTGTTAACGAACCCTTTACATACTGTTTAATTTGAGCTCAGGAAGTAGAATCATATTTTATTAAACCTCTAGTTGAAAACGATCACCGGTTGTACTTCAAAGAAACTCCATGGATGCAAATTTATCACAAAAAGAGAAAGTGTGTATAGTGTGTTTTATGCACACATAGTAGTCAAACTATTACAAAGCACTGTTGGAGTATGGAGAAGATCGGGGCTCGGGCCTAAGCAGAGGCAGCAGTCGGCATTTAATCTGTCATAAATGTCATTCGTGTCTCATCCCCGGTGCTTTGCTGCTGCCTCCCAGTTTGGCATGCATGTATATAGTGTTTCATTTGATGCTCATTACACACACTGCATATAGACAACCAAATATTGAGTTTTTACTGATGTTTCCATGGCAACACACCTCTCAATGGAAAGAGTTGAGGTGTGTAGTGTACTTTGCCTTGAGAGGCTGTTAGAAATGGGATGACTCGCCTAGTCAGGAACGGGGAGACTGGGGCCATTTATGGAATCCACCTCCTCTGTCCTCCACCGACACAGTCCAGTCAACAGGCACAGTGAGCATTTGCATGGTTTGTAGCACACCGTGGGCTACACTACAACCACAATTTACGCTTTCACATTCAAATAGTTTATTATTTGGGTTTTTTTTTTTTGTGTAGTCTTTGACCTCTTGGTTGTAGGACATTGTGAAACAATGAAGATGAGGCCAAAGCGAGTAGAAGTGTATGATTTATCTCATCCTCAAGGGAGGAAACTCCATTCCTTGCACAGTGTTTGTTTACCCAAGTGTAGCGTGAAATCCTATCACTTCAAATACACAGGGATGGGCTGGGTTATATAAAACGCTTGCCCAGTGATCAAGTGCAAGCATGTGATGGAAATTGGAAAACGTAACTGTACACCGTATTCCACTGATTTGTAGTTTGACAACTGGTTATTTGTATTGGTTTTCTCCTCCATTTAGTCACTGTACTTAATGAAAACGCCGTTCACTCTCATTTGCGCTTCATCTCCGACATAATATAAGTTTGGTTATCAATATGTGCATGTCCTGTAGGGGTGAAAATTAATCTCTGGTGCCTAAAGTGCACAGTGAGATGTGTGAATAATTCACAGCTTTTGCTTCGCCTGACCTTGAATGTGTGTGTGTGTGCGTGCGTGTGTGTGTGTGTTTTTCTAGCTGGGAAGTGTTGCGATTCCTGCTGTCAAACCTGCGCTGGTGGATGGAGGAGTACCGCTTTGACGGCTTCAGATTTGATGGTGTTACTTCCATGCTGTACCATCACCATGGCATCGGTAAGACTGGCTTGTGTGCGGTCTGAGTAAAGTCTGCCATCCTGCTCTTGTTTATAACTCAGTGCAGTGTACACCACACACTCCTGAGCGTTAAAGATTAACTTGAGTTTTGTTGAGAGGTCTAACTTATCCCATCCACATGAGGCAACAATTTTTTTTTTTTAATGGAAGTATTAATGTAAAGGCTTAAAATAAAGGTGAAAGGTTAGTAGAAAGTTGTTTGTTTTTTTTTAACCAAATTTTATTTAGAAAAATTCTGTCTTGTAAAACAAAATCACAGTTAATATATGTTTAACAAGGAATTTCTTTAGAAATTTGCCTACCATAGCAGGTCTAAGTGAGATATTTCATGGAGAAACCTCCACTATTGGCCACTATTATCCAATATGACATGTAGATATATGAAGATGGAGGACGTTTAAAGGTTATGTGCCTTTCACTGGTGTCATTTCTTAGTCGCAGTGCTTTAACAACATATTTTTAAAGACAATTAAAGTTGTTATTTGTGGGATATTTTAATATCCTTTAAGAAAAAACATGTAACATCACATGGCAGCGTTACAGATTTCCTGCTGCTAGAAATATCAAATTCAAGAGTAGAGGGCAAAAGGTCAAATGGAGTGATGATAATATCTGAACTCAGACAATTGTGTTTCATACTTGATACAAATCCAGTTCAAACAAGCTTAATTACAGGAAAATTAGATGAATATTTTAAGCTGAGTTGTGATCTGAAAATTAGCGCTTACCTTCATTTACGCCATTTTTGCCAAAAATTCAGGGGTCAGAATGTGTTTTTGATGTTCGACCTGCCCTGCTAGCACAGTCGTGAAAATTAGAGCCAACAAAATAATTTGAGCGTAATTTTCAATTTCTGCAACTCAAAATTAGTAAAGTTTGACTACTTTTATTTTGGAAGAATCTTGACTGTACACTGTGTCTTGGATGCACACAATACACTTGAATAATATTCAGTGAATAATACTGTCCACCTTTTAAAAACAAAACTTTAGTTCTCATTATGCCAACAAAACATATTTTTAAACAAAGTGAGATCAAGAATATTCATCAGTATTTTATGTTAATAGTAACTGCTCCAGAGTTTAAATCTCTGCGAGTACCCTACACGTTCTGGTTAGCGCTGCTCTTTAGTCTCTAGAGGCATTTTTATTAGTTTCTTATTCAAATGAGCCTTCAGCCTTCATTAAGGATTTATTTCACAATTTTAAGACATTTTAGAAATATGTCAAGAAGATAAAGCAAAGCAGTAGCATCAGTTAAAAAAAACAACTCTTTAGTTTGGGTGAAAAGACGATGAGTATTCACTGTGTGGGTGTTTACAGGCACAAGTTTCACAGGGGACTACAGCGAATACTTTGGCCTACAGGTGGATGAAGATTCTTTGGTTTACCTGATGCTTGCCAATCACGTTCTTCATAGCCTTTATCCCGACTGCATCACGGTTGCAGAGGTAAAAAACACAGTGCCACACACATCTTTGCATCCACTAACTTTGCAATGACACTGCCCAGAGCTGTTATTAATTAAAAGAACGTATTAGTTAGACACGGCTTACTTACGTATTCATTGCTGTAATTAAAAGGTAATGCAAAAGGAAATAGGATGTCACTCTTTCTTTCGTTCTTTTTTTTTTGTTTTTGCCTGTGGTGTAGAAATTTCACCTCTTAACATGTGAGTTGTGAAGTGGTTTCGATGAAATCTTACTGAAATCTGTGCCCGCGAAGCAGAAATGATATTAAATAGCATGACTTTGCTATAGGACGTGTCAGGGATGCCAGCTCTCTGCAGAAAAGTGGAGGAGGGAGGACTCGGTTTTGATTATCGCCTGGCAATGGCTGTCCCAGACAAGTGGATTCAGGTAAGGTGATTTTAAATTGATTTAATGTGTTTTTATTTGTATATCACCAAATTCCAATAACAGTCACCTTGAGGTAATTTATGGTATAAAGAAAGACGCTATAATAATAGAGAATATGCCTGACAATCAGATGACGCCTCCCTATAAGAAAAAGCACGGGATTCCTTCAAACCTATCTTTTTGTGTGCACTTTCTGTATTTTTCCTCCCCAGGCACAACCCTACAAATCACAGTTGGATGACAAAGCTGGACTTATTGGGAAACCTTTGTGGCTTTAAGAAATAGTTGATTTGGTGCCAGTTTAGCTCAGTGGATAAGCAAGTGACCATATGCCATATGGCCAGAGATCACGTGAGCCCCTTGCAATCATGTCTTGTCCTCTCTCTCCCCGCTTTCTCCTCCCTATCCAATAACGTCTCAAAAATAAATGGTTGATTTGGTGCATTGTTGCACTTTTAAGTAGGCAAGAAGAGATGATGAACCTACAAACCTCCAAAAAAAACTTGTGACATATGAAAAATGTGAACAGCATCCAGTACAAATGATTTAAACTCAGTACTTCAGGCAGTTTTCACATGTTGAAATTACAAACATTTATTTTTTAAAACCTTCTGTATGTATGTGTGTACAGAAATAGCTGTATAATTCAGAAAGTCGCCTGTAAGACTGTAAAGGTTGTGCGCTCGTAAGTACACACATACATATACACACCTGTTGGAGCTTCTCACGACTAATTAGGTTAATTAGTAACAGGTCATTAACATGATTGGGTGTAAGAAGAACATCCCACAGAGCCAGGGTTTCAGGGTTTCTAAGTAAAAATAAATAAATAAAAGCATGAAGAAGGGTTTACAGTCCAGTGAAAAACTGTGTAGGCAAAATAGTTTAATTTAAGAACAGAAAAGAAAGAATTTACGGATTTCATCATTTATGGTACACAATATCATTAAAAGATTAAGAGAATAAACATGGATCTCTGTACTCAAGGGATAAGGCTGACAACCAATAATGAATGACTGTGATCTTCGAGGCCTTAGGCAGCACTGCGTTGAAACATGATCCTGTTGTGAAAATTACTGCGTGGGCTTAAGAACACTTCAGAAAACAGTTGTCAGCAAACACAGTTTGTCCCTGCATCCACATATATAATGATTAAAATTATACCAAAAGAAAAAAAACCCCCACATAAACAAGATTCACAAAGAATGCCTTCTCTGGTTACAATCCCAATGTATGATTGACTGAGACACAGTGGAACGCGACACTAGCTCTCATGACTTCAAATTTTAAATTATTTTTGGATATCATGGACACCAGAGCCTCAGGGGAAGGGGAAGGAGAAGGACCATGGCTTGTTGAGAGCGTGCAGATGCAAAACAAGCATTAGTGATGGTATGGCGGTTAAGTGAACAAGGCACAGTTACTACTTTACATCTCTCATAAGGCACCATCAGTATCCACAGTCGATCCTCGCCTACTCGCGGTTCAGTAATCGTGGATTTTTCTTCTGTCCGATGTAACTCTAAATTATTCATGGAAAACTCACCTCTTCACTGATTTATTTATTTTAGTAGAGCATATCTAAAATATCCCCTAATTATTTTTATTAGGATGATAGTTTAAAAAATATTTAGTATATTTAGAACTATTGAAATAGGCAATTTTTTTTTGTTATCACAACAGAATAATAATAATAGATTGCATTTATATAGCGCGTTTCAAGGCACCCAGAGCGCTTTACAATTCCACTATTCATTCACTTTCACAAACGCTACAGTTGTAGCCACAGCTGCGGACTAACAGAAGCGAGGCTGCTATATCGCGCCATCGGCCCCTCTGGTAGACACCAGTAGGCGGTAGGGTAGGGTAGGGTAAAGTGTCTCTCCCAGGGACACAACGACTAGGACAGAGAAGAATCAGGGAAATCAAACCGGCAACCTTCCGGTTACAAGATAAGCGTCCTAACCCCCTGAACCACGGTCGCCCCAAATGGCTATGTAGGTGTAAGTGTGGGTTCTAAACTAGGTTCCCTGCAGTTTAGGACTCATTTACAAAATGTAAACAAAAGGAGCTTGATAACATGGAAACATGGAAACATAGCTGCAAACATGGCCCTGTCCAAGTTCTATTTCGAAATGATAAAATACTTTTAAAAATCATATTATATAAAAAAATCTATAAGTTGTATTTTTTTCGCTTCCCATTAAATACTATTTTTTAATGGTTTGCATATAATTTCATCATTGCTTACTTACATTTTACATAGCATCCTAACTTTTCTGGAGAAATTATTGTAGTAGGTGATTTCTACAATATAAGAACCACTATGACTAGCTAAATCCTTTCAGGGGTTTAAAATAATGCTTAAAGCCTGTGCATTATAAATCTGTTCATGATAAAGGTGGCTTTGATGTTCATGAGGGTTTGTTTTGGTAACTCTTCCTCAAGATGGGCAACAATCACTAAATAAACCCAGGACTGTAGGGCCTACGGAGGATTAACTCTGTTGTTTTTATATTTCTGGTATTCTTTTTGTTATATAAAAAAAAACAGATTGAACATTGAACCTAATTCTGAAATCTTTTTTATACATAGGTTTTAAGGGTATTCAAACTGGAAAAGTTTTTTTCATTGCTTTTTCTAAAGCAGCGCAACCCTTTTTATTTTTTTTCCCCTTCCTAATCCTACCCACTGTGCAAGTGGGAAGGTCAGTATTTATCCATCCAAACACTGAGCTATGAATAAATGATGGAAGGGACACAATTGCTATTGAAAAAGAAAAGCTTTTGACTTATTCATTCATAACGACCTTTTTCTTAGATCAGTAATTTTTTAAGAGTCCTTTGCATGGATGTGTGGATTTTTTTTTTTCCTCTGTGACTGGGAAGAAAAATGAGATTTAATAATGTGAAGGTCATCTAGTCACTGATCTTGGCGGAAATTTCTTCTG
>VUQR01001594.1:61263-97191 GCA_015108515.1 Hemichromis elongatus | reverse complement strand
GTCATGATCTGCGGTTGATGGCTGGAATTTCTATAAGGCTCCTGAACCTACCTGGGATCCGCCCCTGGGCAGGGCCACCTCCTCCAGCTCCTGCACACCTGGAGCCAATTGCAGGCAATCAAGCCAGAGGGATTTAAGCCACTCGTTGGTGTTCCTTCACTGCCAGTTCGTCATCAACCCATGTTGGTAACAGGCTCTCATGCTCCAAGTTCTCACTGTGATTTATCTTGTTAACCAGACTTTCTTGTGCTGCAGTTGTTGGATTCCCCTTGGCTCTCGCTCTACCTCTGGACTCAGGATACCAAGCAATCAGTTTTGGAAATCCCTCTGTGCTTCACCTGCCTGCCCTCCTGCCACCATACTCCATCTAAGGACCCCGGATCTCAGGTCAGCCTTGCCGCGCCGCTCAGTTTCCCTGGAGTCTCATCGCTCCCCTCTCAACACTCTGTGTCCCCCACTGCAAGTAAGAACTGCTACAATTACTACTTACCACTTCAGAGCTACCTCCCTAACTCCACTGTCTTCTCTCTTCAGTGTGACTGTTCCCTGCCCAGCTCCACTCTGCATCTCAGGCCCCGTTCCCTCATCCTAGGCACGTTTCCCACGTCACGCCAGATCAGACTCCAAGTCTTATTGTTTGTTTTCTGTCCAGCTACATTTCTAGTACTTGGCTTAAATAAAACTTTGTCACCATCTGCTGTCTCTGCTCTGGGTTTCTGCGCCTGAGTTCAGTCCTGTACCGGCCATTTGGTCCCGTGACACTGTATTTTGTTGTTTTGTATATTGTATTTTAACATTTGTAATTTGAAAAGCCCCCTATGGACAGGTGTTGAAAATTAGCATCCGTGTTATAACACTTAAAACAATGCATTTGGTTCGTCCAATGTTACTACTATGTCCATATTAAATTAAATAAAAAAATAAAAAAATAAAGATTGCCACAGGGGGAGGGAGTTACACCGCAGGAAAGATTACAATAGCCAGTGCAGTTGTTGTACTAGTTACAAAAGCCCACAGGGTCATTATTACAAGCAAAGGTGAGGCAGGTCAATTTCACAAATCAAAGTTTATTAGGCAAAGCTACTAAAAGCATAGAGCTCCAAAACTATATAACGTCTTTGGTAGCAGGGCTGACAATACAAAATCGTTAATTAACACTTTATTAACAAACATTATCTAAGGACAAGGTTCGCTGCCACATTGCTGTCTGAGTTAAAATAGCATCTCGGTAAACTAATTAAAATGGTGGAGACTGGCCACCTACAGGGAGGAGTGCCCGAGGGTGCCACCAATTACTCACCTGTGTAGTCTCACTGCAAACCTCACTGCAATCTTAATGGTGCAATATACCCATTGCAACATGCAACAACATTACAACATGGTGATATTAGCCTGTTTTTATAACAACATGCCACTGTCTCATTTTTGACTTATGATCCTTAAGTATTACACACTAAACGGTGTATTTTATTATCTTTACCCATGTGAGTGAACAGAGCTAACTGAAATTTATGGCTTTTTTAAGCCATAAAAACTTGAGATTGGAAGATATATTAACCTAGTGTGTGGTTTTAGGGCATCATTGTAGGGAATAGTAGGGAAGTAGGGAATTGTACTGAAAATTAAAACAGTGTTGTATAGCTCTCTCCATGTCCTTTCATATGGTATATTGTTCTCAATATGGGTTTTATGAAAACCACCACCAAAATGAAATCAGCTCCAGCATTTATTACCATTTACAATTACACAAAATTTGAACACACTCCCTGTTTTTGGTGGGGGAGAATAAACCAGGAATATGGAGCCATAAACACACAGATAAGTCAAAGGGAGGCAAAGTTAACTAAGGACTAAAAATAACGTCAAAACAGGATTCAAAGAACCTTTTAATTAATTCCAGGAAACATCAACTGATGGTTCAACTATTACACTTTAAGGCATCCAGTTTGCAAATCAAATATATGGCTGACTGCTTAAGTCGTTTTAATATGCCCAATTTTGCCGCCCATCTGCAAGCCACTAAGCAACCCTACCTCCACCTGTTGTATCTCACCTAATCATATTTGGGGCTCTCTCTGACAGTGTTGCTGCTGCTCCCCTCACTGTGTGAATGGATGGGTGGGGAAGTCCTTGAAAGGAGCTATATTATGCAAGTAAGTAATTTTCCTTGAGTATAGTGTTCTTGACTAAAATAGCTATTTAAATTTGCTATTTTCCCAATGTCACATGCAGACACACCCTTAAAATCTTTAACAGGCAAAATCAACAGTATTTTTTCTTCCTTTTATTTCTGTTCTGATTTATTGGCACTCTTCTTCTTCTTTTTCTTCTTCTTTTTCTTCTTCTTCTTCTTCTTCTTTTCTTTGTAGAATAAGTTTTTTTCCAGAGTAATGAAACAGTGAAAGTGTTTTAGAGTATCTTGATTTCCACTGCACAAACGTATATGAAATGGCAATCACTGACTATGCTGATAGAAAACCAGAATGCTATTGTTTTGGCAGTTTTATATTAGCAAGCAGGTTTGCCAAAGGTAACCTGCAAATGGAGATTATGGGAGTATATCAATATTAACAATGTTTGAGAGGCAAGGACACTCTTAAATTCAGAAACTAAAACAAATGTCAGACATAAATACAGTTTACTGTGCTAAATTTTAAGTAAAATATGGACAGTACTTTTGCTGCTGCTCACTGAACTTTAAACATTTTATTTTGTTTTACATCCTGTCATCTAGATTTACACAAGATTTACTCACAAGTGTTTTCACAGTTACCAGCAGCAGAGGGGTCTCGGCTGAGGAAAAGAAATAACTGTTATGTTGCTGTCATGATTCATTGCTTTCTTTACATGGGCAATGCATCAGTACTGGCTTGTTTATGCAAATTTTTTCTGGCTTTTAACAGTGTGTTGAGCCTTCTGTGAGTTGATCTTCTGGCATGATCATGTATCAACAACCTAAATTTGAACATATAGATATTTAGAAAAAAAAACAGTGTAAAAGGGGAATTTATATATTTGAACGGCTAACTCGATCATCAAAAGTCAATGAGTGAAATTAAAATGTCGCCCTTAAAAATGATAAGATAATAGTTTTGGTACTCTGTACCAGCAATGTTTCAGAGAGTATTACTTCATAGTATTACCTACCATCACAATCAGCAAAGGACAGTTGTACCATTTAAGGCTGTTGGATTGCACTATAAACATGTAACTTAAATATGAATTTCTGTATTTTAATTTTATTTTCAATTTATATCATTATTTTTGATTTAAGAAAGTAAGTTTTTGCTAGTGGGCATTAAAATCTCTGATGTTCAGATTCTCAAAACTGTAGCTGCTCAGTTTGTTAAAGGTATAAATATCTTAGTAGTTTCTGTAATTGTGATTACAACAGAGAATTTGCTGTTTAATCAAATATAATATTTTTGCGATATCATTCTGCAATTTTGCTATTATCCAAATATCATTTTTTTTATGATATTTGGAAAACAAACACACACAATGACTTTTAATTCTAATGTTTTTAGAAAACTAAGAACAGTTATCCTGCTTCCGTATGAGTTAAGAGGGAATGTAGATGATCATCAGCAAATGTTAATGTGATAACATAACATTCAAAAGAAAGCATTTTAAGAAAGGTTACTATGACAATAGTTATGTGGTAAATATTTGCATATTGCATTGCACACTTTAACCGAAACAGAACGGTTTTCGGCATATACCTCAAGTATCAGCTTGGCTAAGTTCAGCTCCCTTTTCATCTTGCCCACGTTCAAAAACATTCAAAAACTTGAAGAGCTTTTGTCCTTTTTTTTTTTTAAGTTAAAGGTCAGTAAAAAAAAAAAGAGTTGTGCTCATGGATTTATATTTCTTACCTCAAGACCTCCAGGGTGTTTTTTTTGGTGCGCATCAGACTCCTTTGAAGAACAAAACAAAAGCAAAAGTTTTGCTTTGAGGGTACTGAAAAGTGTGAGATGTGCTAAAACCCATCTCCTGTCTTCCAGCTTCATGTCTCAATAAAGTCGGCTCTCTGCATTTTGTACTTCTGTTAAAGGACCTTCTAAGAGACTAATTCATTCAAACACGGGAGGATTAATGGATGAGAAAAGATAAGCAGGCTCTTCATTACAGTGTAATGGGCTTCCTGTTCAACACAAAACACTCTGGCTGCCCTTTGATTATTTATGTTGATACTGACAAGACAAGAGCTCTCGACAGTCGCATGTTATTAAATAAATGAATAATAACAAACGAACAAATTATTCATCCTCACAGACGAGCAGTTCCTCATGGTCTCCATTATCAAAAGGGTTTAAAATATAAAATATTTGCCGCTGCCTGTTCTTTTCTTTATGTTCAACATCATCTGCATGATGTTTACAAAACGGCTGGGTCTGATAGGAGCTTTGAGTTTTCTTTGTGTTGCAGATGAATCTCAAAATTTGGTTCATTTCTTGATAACATTAGGCTTTTCCCCTTCAGATCTGTTAAATTGATCAAATATAAGGGCTGTAAATTAGGAGAGCCATAAACATGGAATCAGTGCACTGAAAAAAATCCTACTTCAGAACCTTGATATTGAACATTTCCAAAGTATTAAGTAACGGTGTATGTACAAGTGACACCTGTGAACCAAATTCCCGGACTTCAGACTGCTCTGTTTCAGACAGTAGTCTCCACTCTTGGATCTGTATGATGTCTCTATGAGTGGCTATCCCTAATATCTCGGGCACACAGCAGCTCTGGTTGAAAGCAAAAAAAGTAAAAAAAAAAACAAACAAACATAAAATTAAAAAATTTAAAAAATCCACACACAACTACTGGCTAAGGCTTCTGTTTACAAGGGGCAGCCGATCAGTAAAAAAGTTGCTTTAATGGTGAACTAAACAAGGTAAACTTGCTCCAGACAGATGAGCTGAAGGGCCAAACACAAACATGGGATTGTTTTGAACTGTAAATCATGCAAAGATACTTTAGTGGAGGCTAAAGATAAAACTGGGGGGCTGGAAATAATTATTGTAGGTACAATAATATACAATGGTTAAGGTACAATAAAGGCATTTTCCAGTGCTAACACTATAATTGCCATACAGTTGAATTTTTATCAACATACATATCACTGTTGGCCTTGGTTTAATGGTGTGAAGAATGTGTGAATAATATTTTCTTTTCACACTTTGGGCACCTTAGTACCAGCCAGTGACTGTAGAAAACTCTTTTTTAACAGGAAGAAACTCATGGCAAAACTAGTTCAAGGAGGGACAACCAACTAGGGGTGAGGTGAGGAAAACGGGGCAAAGGCAAGCTGTGGAAGAGAGCCCTTGATAGTTATTATTAATTATTAATAACAAAAGTTTAAATGCAGAGTGGTGTAAGTGGTGTATAAACAAATAGTTGAAGAAAATGGTGAAAGAAGAACAAATAATAATAATAATTCTTTATTTAAAGGGACAGTGCAGTTTAACATAGTCCAAGTATAAAACATGAAACTTATGTACTGCACAAAAGTTTAAAGCTATTGCTAATTTCCACCCGATCCTGCCTCAATGGTTCCACAGAAGATTGCATGTAATAAGAAAGACTTTAAATGTAAAACATGTGGCACCAGAAATACTTATACTGCTTTTGTAGCATTTGTGTCAACATTATATTATATGATGTAAAACCAGCAAGAATAACATCAGTTGTCTCATTTCACTTTCATTAATGTATGCGCCTATGTTAGAGTAACTTAAAAATTTTCAATAAAACTGTTAGGGTGAATTGAACAAACACATGACTTTAAACCACAAGACTGGAGTTTGACACCTTTGGTAGAACTTTTGGATTTCCTGTTTGGCTAACTTCAAGCAATAAAGTTATAATTTGAGTTAAAAATAGCTTCATATCCTTTTTTTTGCATATTTTTCTGCTGAAGAGACATCCAGCTCTTATCCAGTTTTATTTTTTGATTATTGAAGCTGTAGTTTGTGTTTTGCGTGTTCTGTGATTAAAAATTAAATGCCGTTTAACACAAATGTTTTCATTTCTGTTTGCGAATAATTGTTTATTCCCCATAAAGACTGATAAAAGAAACGCTAAATGGGAGATTCCACTAAAATAGAGAAACTGTGTGAAACCCATTAGGAACTTTGACTCTGTGTAAACGTACTCTGCTTTCTCAAATCTTTGTGTTTTCACCCCTTATAAACACTTCACTCTTCTCTCGGTTTCATTTAAATTTCAAATGCGCTGCTCTTCATTAACATTTAAATTTGGTGTGAAACAATGACAACTGCTGAGGTTTTTTGCATGTTTTTTTTGTTTTGTTTTGGTGACATTTGTAAATCATTGATGATCATTGTTGTTAAAGGTTAAGTATTAAATAATTAGACACAATTTCTGTTCAAGGAGTGAAGAGAAACCACTACTTACCAACAACTGAACAGTATTAACATGAAAACTGTCTGTTGACAAATCTGTTTAGGATCGCAGATCTGAATCGTTGGGAAAAAGAAAACTCAAGAAAAAAATTAAAATAAAAAAACACAAAAATGTCACTTAACAGTTAATGAATTGTTGAAGTTAGATGGCTGCTTTCAGTAAACCTCCTTCTTATTTATCCTCCTTGCTAAGAGACTGAATAATCTATAGCCAGACAACTCCATGTTAACAACTGTCAGCTTGAAGCCGAGCACGTTGTCGAACAACAAGACAACATGTGGTAACCAAGACTAATCAGACTCATTGCTTTAAAAGAAATTATATCTCTTTTAGATTTGGTCTGAATTACTTTGAGTCATTTCTTTAGCGTGTCTGGGTAGTTTCTATGAAAACTGACGACAAGCAGGGGAAGGTGTTAAATCTCCAGCCTGCAGCCTTTCATCTCATCCAGGATTTGTTGTAGCTTTTCCTCTTTTTCTAGTAGAGAAAAAAATGATACAGTCTGACACACTTCTGATGAACAGCAATGCATGAAAAACGATTGAGTATGTTACACATTTTTATGTGTATTTGCTCTAGTTTATAAAAAATGTAATTTTCACAGGGCCCTTCACAGTTAAATATGTACAGCACACCCTTACATCACCCATACAGTACTGCTGACGTTGTAAAAACAATTTTGGCAGGTTTCTGTCTGGTCTGCCACAATTTTCTCAGGAGGGGATGTCCCAACAAATCCACCCCAAGGTCAGACTGTGGAATGCTCTGAGAAACAAAACAAAGCTCTTGTAGCCTCTTCTCTTTAAAAACTAAATGTCAACAGTTTGCAAAATTTGATCTGAACAGCCCAGTCACTGAGTGGTTTGTTCAGAGGGCTTTTTAAACAGTATCCTTTGGGCAGACAAGATCAAAATGGAGATGTCTGGCCATAATACACAGCACCATGTTTGGTGGAAACCTATCACAGTATACCCTGTTGTGCAACAGGACAAGTTGATTGATCCCAAGCCCAACAGCAAATATGTGTCAGGATGTCTGAAAAAGAAAAGCATTAAGTTATTTCACTGGTTCAGTCAAAGTATGAACCTGATTGAAATGCTGTGGCGGAGACGTGTGTATAAACAAATGCCTGCAAACCTCAATGAAGTGAAGCAACATTCCTTTTTTCACACGCTAGAGTTCAGTCAGCAGCTTCTGGTGCTTCTCTTTGGCTCTATGCTGTAGGTTACTGTCCTCACTGGTTCTCTTTGTCAGAATCTTGTGGTACTTCACTATGGAACTCTGCATATGGAATTCATTCATATTGTGAGCAGACAATGGCTATGTGCTGCTTGAAATATCCAGTAGAACAATAGTAGGGGAAATATGTTATTTGATCCCGTTTCAGTCATTGAATTACAAATACTTCAACTCATTATGTGTCTACACAGTCTTGTAGTGCTGCAAGAACCCCCTACTTAAGAAGGCACAGATACAGGCCTGTCAAGTTTGCCAATGAACACGTAAATGATTCATAGAAATCTTGAAAGAATGTGCTGTGGTCAAATGAAACCAAAAACAAACTCTCTGGCATCAACTTGACCGGCTGCATTTGGAGAAAGAGAAATGGTGCATATGACCCAAAACACACCATCCCCCAGTCAAGCATCGACATGGAGCAGTTATGCTTTGGGGCTGTTTTTCTTCTTAGGGTAGAGAACAACAACAACTCTCGCACTAAGGGCCAATGAATGCCACCATGCAACATAAAATCTTGGATGAGACCCTCCTTCCCTCAGCCGGAACACTGAAGATGGGTTGCTGGTGGTAATGACCCAAAACATGCCACCAAGGCAACAAAGAAGTCGCTAACGAAGAAGAAAATCTAAAACCTTTTGAAAACCTGTGGATGGAGCTGAAGCTTTGCCAAGAAACTTAAAGGATTTAGAAAGTTTCTGTGAAGAGGAGTGGGCCAAAATTCCCCCTGTGATGTGTGCAAACCAGATGACCTAGACATATGTTTCTGCTGTGCTTGCCAATAAGGGTTTCTCCACCAAGTAGGGTTTTGCTTGGGGATCAAATACTTATTTTACACACATGCAAATCAGTTCATGAATTTTCTGTAATGCATTGTTTCTTGATTTTTGGTTTATATTCTGACTCTATCCATTAAACTGAAACTACTGGAAAAAAACGAATAAAGAAAAAATAGAGACTGTTCATTTCTTTGTGAGCAAACTGGAACAAATTCATCAGGAGACCAAATAATTAATTCCTCACTGTACTTGTGAATCACCTTAACAAAAGCAAATCTACATTAAATCCCTGTTTTCTAAAAGAAATGCCTGAATAACACTGTAGGGATTTATTTTAATTTAACACACAGAACTGTCATAAAGATAATGAATACATTTAGATGTGTAAAGGGATTTGTTAATCCCAGTTCACAGGGAAATACAACCTTGTTTACAAAATGCCACAGTCAAGTACAGAATAGATAAATGCAATATATGCAAAACATTTGCTAATGTTTAATACATGGGCCTCACACTGATTCTTTACATACCAAGTGACAAATGGGCCTGCATATATTTATGTGCAAAGACACGCAGTGATACAGCTGGTAGCACGCCACAACAATAAGAAGATAAGGGAGAGTGCAAACTTGTTGTTGCCAATTAGCATCACAATATTTACTTAATATTGTTGCTTGTTGTTAGATCACCTTAGGCCATATTTTAATGTTTCGATTGAAAACTAATGTGTTTGCCATTAGCCTTTCCATGATCATTGCCTCTTTCCTCCAGGACTGAAAATGTAATGATACAAACATGTCCTGCATAAAAAATCCTTTGTAGTTTAGAATAATTTTGGTGGATGAATGAGGGGATAGAATCTGCTTAGATTTTAGTATTATAAGTGAGTCTAAAGTCAGGGAAGAGACAATAAGGGTTAATGGGATAAAAAGAAAAAAATGCTACTATGTAATACTTGAGACACTGAAAGTTGTCAACACTTGTGCAGGAATTCAAATATTCTCGCTTTATTGACCTCTAGTCATGCTGAAATTAGGATGCAACGGGAGATAAACTTGCACAGACTGAAATGCTCAGTGCCCCCAGCTAGAAGTAAATTTTAAGCTGGCTTTGCAGTTGTTGTCTGTACTGTTTATATTATCTTGTCTACATGTTGTAAATGTAGTCTTTTGTTGGGAAAAAAAAGAAAAATAATGGACTGTGGTGTGTGTGTGTGTGTGTGCATGTGTATTATTGGGATATAGTAAAAAAGTGGGATTTATTGCAGAGTATAGGTCACTCCAGACTGTTCAGCACACTAAGAGCAGAAGTGCAGTTGTTATTAACATTTGTAGAGCATTTGTATTGCAGAGGCTGAGCTGCAGAGAACTAACTCTTGACACAACTAGTTATAAAGGCTGGACAATGTCTTGAGGCAAGCTACGCACTCAAAGCATGCATTACATAAAATCCCCAGTGTGTCTTCAAATAAAGCATTTGGAAGAACTAATGCATTTTGTTTAGCGCACATTTTGACAAGAGCAGCTGGAGACTTCAAAGCGTCACCAAGACTAAAAATTCCCTCCATATCATGCGTAAAATGTGGCTGTAAAATGTTTTGTGATATTTTCTTAAGAACATCAAGACAGTGTCTCCAAATTTTTTTCTTAATTCAATTCGATATGCATTTGTGAAGATATGATCCAAAGTGCTGCAATAAAGAATCCTTCCAGAATGTACTGGATCTTGAGCATTTCCAAAATATAATAACTTGTAATTTGGGCCTTGCCCCACCTCTGGTAAAATACAAATCTATTTATAACATTTTGAGTAATCATGCAATCAAACAAACTGAATCAATCACATAACCTCCTTTGGCAAGGTAACTGAGCTCATGAAAGCTTAGGCTAACATACTGTACTGATATTTACAACATAGGTGTTACGATACTGTTACACAAAGTATCACAGCTATTAAACCACACATAAAATGATTTCACAGTACTTCCTTTTTAACAAGTCCAAATAACAGAAAACCTAAACATTAGAATCACAGATTGTTATAATTAATTTATCATGCACCCACAGCCAGTAACAATGGACCCTTAAAACACACAGAATCATTGAAATGATTCATTATGTCATGAAAATTCATGAAGAAATGCTGAGAGCTTCATCATCTGTCATGTTGGACCTGTGGGTGATGTGATAACTGACTTCTTCTTGCTCTGTGACCGGTTCATTGCACTCATGGGTTGAATTCTTCATCACACTGTAATACATTGGCACATTGTACTCGGCCTCCCTGTGGCCCCAGTGGCACTTGCAGAGCTTTTTGAATGCAACACGAAACTTCTGAGACATGAGGTTATAAATGATGGGGTTGATGGCACTGTTGGTGTAGATGCACATCCGGCAGAAGAGCAGGAACCAGGTGTTGTGGTACGGCGGGTCAATGAAGGAGTTGACCACTACTAGCGTTCGGTAAGGCATCCAGAGCAGGGCGAACAGGATGACCACAACAGCCAGCATCTTTGTTATCTATTGAGACAGCAGAGGAAGGAAATAAGGAATAACAATGAGGAAGAATACAATTATGTGAATTATCTCAGCAGACATACTGCATGCCATGACTCAGAGTTTACTGTCAAGTGAGTGTTGTAGAGGATGCCCAATAAGAATCGATGGCACACATAAATAGCTATAAGGCTGTACATAAGGACAGGATAGGTCAGTTTGCAAACATGCTTGCATTGAGAATAAAAGACCCTGTCAGCCACAGTGATAAAGTCTACTATCACAGAGAGCCAAATGCTAAATAATACGTTAATATGTTGATCATAGCACTCAGTTTAAGTCCTCGAAGACATTCATAGTGTTTACTTTTGCTAATTAGCTCTGAACACTTTTGCTAATTAGTGTCATCAGTGAAGGCTGATGGGACTTGTGGGTACCTTTTGGCTATGAACAAATAATTTGGACAAATGAAAATTTTGATCAATTGTTTCCTTAGGCTAGATGAAAACATAATTGAAGAACAAAACAATTACAGTCCACCTCGAGGGGGATGCGAGTGGCCAATCCAAATGTCATGGCAAACACTCAAATAGTTTTCTATTAGTTCACTCAAAACCCCAAAGGTCAGGTGAGTGGGGATGGCAGAGACTGGTTTCCTCCTCTGTGAATACTCAGTATGTTTATGAACTATCTTGTCAGGCTGTTGAGTTATTTAACTGCGGTATAGTCAAATCCATCCATAAACTTTGAACCTAAACAAGCACCCTATTAGGATTCAACCTAAATCTCTTTTGACATTTAAAAATGAATTTTTATTCAGAACCACTCACTTTTATTACATTTATTTACTTTTCCCTCTAAGCTGTTTGTCTTTATGACCTTAGCAGTACCTGTTTTCTTGCAGAGACTGCACCCTTGTTGGCCTTGTTGGTGGTACTGGAGTGCCCCTGGTGAACTGACCCGCCTCCGGCTCGGTCGTTGAGATGCGAAGGCAGAGGGCTCATGAACAAAATCCTGGCAATGAGCCCATACAGCACAGTGGCCACAATGAGAGGGATCACATAAAACAGAGTGAAGTCCAGGAAATAAATTGGCATGTAGAGGCTCCTGGAGACACGGTAGCCACAGGTGACGACCACCCCGTTGGCATAGACAGTCTCATCTGTGTCCACTAAAAAGAACCACATTGTGCAGTAGAGTGAGGTAAAAATCCACACTCCAGCTATGATTCTCTTGGCTCGGGAAACAGTACATATGAACTGCGCCTTTATGGAGTGACAAATAGCAATGTATCGTTCAATAGTGAACGCTGTGATGGAGCAGGATGAGACGTTGATGCCCAGGTACTGAAGATAAGTTATACACAGGCATCCTGTGTAGCCATATATCCAGAAGGCTACAACATCAGAGATATTAGGCAGGCCTGCAGCCAGGAGCACAATGAGGTCTGCAACAGCCAAGCTCACAAGGTAACAGTTAGTCGGGGTCACCATGTGTTTAGTGCGCAGAACAACTAGCACCACCATGATATTCCCAGCAATCCCAACTCCACAAATGAGCATGGTCAAAAATATCGTTATGACTTGTTCTTCAAGGGGGTTCAGAGGCATTTCTGTCAGATTTACAACCCGACTGACATCCTGAAATGTGGTTGTGTTATTTTCCATCTTGCTCAAGTCCAGCTGCCAAATTTCAGTTAATCTTCAGGGGCAAAATGAGAATCCTCAAGGCAAAAATGTGAAGAAACAAAATTATTAGACAGCAGTTTTGCTGGCAGGGTGCTTAATACTACAATTCACTTTTTGCAAACGCCTTTAATCCTTGTCTAGATTTCAATAAGTGTAGTACTCCCTTTCCCAGCTATAGTTTAAAACCAGTGTACGGATTCACCTTTATTAAAAAGAGGTAATAATAAAAATAAGAAGAATAATAAGAATCTGTACACAGAGACAACCTGAAGATTTTCTGATGTGATGGTGGCCTAAAGGCAACAAAATATAATGATACATTAAAAGACAAATGAGCATAAACTTAAATAAACAAACATGATCATAGACAAATTGCTTTTGTTAAACAATGACCTAAACAATAACTTGGTTAAGTTCAAGCTAGTTTGGGTTAAATAAGGCATTTTTTTTAAAGTTACTGTGTGAAATGTTTAGTCTAGCACTTTGTTGATCCATTCAGTCACTTTAATCTCCTCCCTATATGGACTCCTGTTGCAACTATTTTGCCACAAGGCTTCAAAACATCGCTTTGTCACACTTCATTAAATGACTGACCCAATAAAAGTTCTGTAAATGATAATATATTTAAAAAAAATAGTCCTAACAGCCATCAGTGCACACATTAAAAGCAGCAACTGATTTAAAAAGGTGCTACAATTATGGTTCTAAAAAGCTCAACTCCCATTTTCATAAATGCTAATGTCTTCATTCAGCTTATTATTAAACACCAGTTTTATTCAAAACTTGGCTGTGATAAAAAATGTAACCCTCAAAACTGAAACTGAAACTGTTCTCCTCTGCATTAAAGGCCATCATGTACACTAAATCTATAATTTCCAGCAACATGACCCTTTAAAAACATTCTCACAAGGAAATGCTGCAATATAAATTTAGGGTGATCAAAAATGTGAGACTTTCCCAGTTCTCGTTGAAATGTCGGACTCTTCAGGAAAGAACAAAAATACACATTTACATTTGATTTAGTTCAGGGAAATAAAATAATGAGATAATAAAGAGGAAAAAAATTTGGCAGCTTACCATCATTTGTGAAAGGCAGTGCCCAGGTGCAGGATCCCAGGAAATACAAGTGACTGCCTAATCCTCTTTCAGAGTTGCTCCAGTCGCCCACATCTGTCTCGCTCTCTCTCTCTCTTTCTCACTCTCACTCTCTCTCTTTTCCCAATATACTCCTCCCTCCGTCTCACACCATCATATCCAAACCCACCTCTTACAGTCACCTCGTAAAAATCAATTCCATCTTACCATCTAAGCCCTGAACATCATGTCAGCCTCTGTGGCTATAACCCTGTAATTGCTGAAAGAACAGAGCAGGTACCATGCAATTCAACACACCATCCACCGGAATGATTGAACATGCAATTAAAATAGCACTAATTGCTGTAATAAGGACAGCCTTTGTGGAGACTAGATGTAATTTAGTTAACTCTTCTTCTTGTATATTTTACATTAAATTCTCCAGTTTTCTAAAGTGTGTAGAATTAGAATAATTCTTCTCCCCAGAGGGACAAACAGACACAGACATTCTAAGATTAAGAGTCTTGTTATTCCCATGATGCACATTTGGGAACGCTTTTACAGCTTCTGGCATTATTCATGAGTGGGTGGATGCTGATACTGTTAAATTGTTGCGCTCCCCATAGCAGAGAAAAGTAAGTAACGTTAACACTGGTCATCCAAAAAACTGAAATGATTGCAAACAGATTAAAATGCTTTTGACCCTGTGTCTTTGGACAAGGCTGTCACTGAGAATGCTAATGCATGGCAGATTCTTGGATTTTCAGTCTGCAGACTGCGTGTAATGAATATGTAACAGTGTCAAAGAAGAAAAAAAACTTACAGAACAGGTAATTTTTTTGATTGAACTGCTCTGTGTTATGAAAGCTGAACGTGGATTACAGTAATGAGTTTAGGAGCCAAAGATATGAGTCAGATTTTATGAAAAACATATATACATTTTATATTAAATGAGATGAAAATTTTAAAGCCATAAAAAGGATGATAAAGGGATTTATTTTGTTTTGTTTTATTTATTATAACACAGGAGTAATAACTCAGAATATCAGACAAAATATGAATAATTTATTATTATCATCTCTACACTACTGAGACAGTTGTGAAGTGGCCAAAAGCCAGAAGTAAAAATAGACGATGAAGAAGTCTTCTATTAATATTCTGGGATGAGTTCTTAAAATAAACCCTCACAGCCTCATGGGAATTTAAAGCAGGAGCATACTGATATGCAAAAGAGAAAGGAAATAGGGGCACTGTGATTAAAATAAGCTGGCAAATCATTGGATATGTGGATGAAACAGATTTATTTAATCTATTAAAGCTATTCAGGTCAGTACAGTGTTCAAAAAACTGTAAGACCTGTTACTGTTCATTTCCTGACAGGAGCTACTACCTCATATTAGTCTTTGTCTCCAGCTCTCTAAAGCACCATAGTGACATCTAGTGGGGCTGAGTGGTAAAAAAGAAAAAAAACTTGCAGAGAAATAAAAGAGAACACGGAAAACATTGCTCTGTGATGACAGCATGGGAGGGGAAAAGTTAGAAGGCAAGTCTCCGTCCAAAACAAGATGCAGATTCAGCAGGGGTGTTGGTGCATCGCTTTAAACCACAGGCAGGAGGTTTGAAGGAGCGAGTGTTGACTCGCTTACAAAGGAAAGGTGTTATGACTGTGACTCATACACAGGATGCACTGTATTCAGTTTACATTTTGCAAAACAGAAACACAGAAGACCACTGAATGAGACAGACAAAGAAAACAAGAAACAGTCACTTTAGCATCTGGGAGGCTTTACCTTCAAGATCAGTCAGTGGAGGCTTATGATGTTTCGACTTGCTGAGACCCACTACACAAAAAAAGGAACTTTTTACAGAGCATCAACATCAACATTCATTAAACATAAATGTTATAAATCCAGTACCTTCAGTCAGATCAGTGTATGTGCAGGTAAACCCTGTAAGCCAAAAGGTCAGGATTCAAACTGCTCCGTTATTTCTACTCTTGTATGAAGTCATTGAACAGTCTTAATACAGACACAAGCTCAGTGGGCATGAATCTTTTGTTTGCAAAAAGCCTCTAATTAAAAAAAATAATAAAAAAAGCAAAAGTTGTCTTTGATGGGTAGGGAGCTAAAATGTCTTGTTTCAGATAGAGAATGAAGAGCAGGGCTGTAACAAAGCCCAGTATAAGATAACTAAGGATTGTGAACTGAGAATCGAGCAAAGCTATTCTATCAGAGTTTGTACTTAAAAGTATGGACAAAGACTTAGAGGACAGATTATACCAATATACAAAGTTACATGTCCACACTACTTTGGTTACATCACAAAGTGAGAGTACCACTAGATAAGTTGATTCAAATGGTCTGAATGTGCAACCCATTGTCATACCAGTCTATTTGTTAGTTTTTTACATGTCATTCAAACTTGCACATTAACGGAAATTTCCCCTTTTAGCAGTTTTTTATTTTGCTTCACGTGCATTTTCCTCATCAAGTAAGCCATTCTCTTCTCCTCCTGCTTTCTGAAGAAAGATGCAGAGATTTTTCTGCGTAGCCGCCTCGCGTAAACCTCAAGGAAAACCAGAAAGTAGCTCATCAGCCAGAGACACCCCAGCAGGAGTGTGACTCCCAGGTTTGGAGCTGAAGTTGTCACATCACAGAGAGATGGCCCAGGGCTGAAATTCCACTTGTAATCCCTGTGGAAGTTTACCAGCTCCCGTTTGATGCAGGATTGTGGGATAATACAAAACGCAGGGGGGAACCACTGAACCTAGAAGCAAAAACAAATTTTTAAAAGACTGCAAAAAGAGAAAAAAGAAAAAAAAATGGAATGATTGCTGGCTTACCTTATAATTGACACTTATAACAGCAGATGTAGGTGGAAAATCCAGCAACCACGGCGCAATCATCTGAACTATGTAGTACACAACATGATCCAAAACTACTATTAGGGTTATTGCAATGAAATATAAAGTTACCACAATCAGTGATAGGAAACAAGAGGAACATTCCTGACTTATTACTTTACAGTTTTTAAGATTGATTTTACTTTTAGCTGGCTTTTCATTTCTGGGCATTTTTTGCAAGAGCTCTTTGGAGATGTGCCCATTATCAAAATGAACTGATGTCAGATAAGATTTCAAGTAGCGTGCAGATTCAGCGATCAGCAGTGCAACAAAGATGGCAGCGAGAATTCGGTTTGACAGCAGTTTGTATTCTCTGAGGAGATTCCTGGCATGTGAGAAGTTGACCTCTATCTTCCCAATTATCTTAGTAAACATGCTTTTAACATCTGACACATCAATATGTGTGTAATGATCCAAAGTTCGTAAGTTGGTAACAATGCTTAAGTCCTCCCTCTTCACTTTGATGGCTTCTTCGACAAGGTCTGTCTTGGCTTTGTTCAAAGGTTCAGATGAGTTTAATAAAGTCTTTGCAAAACCCTCAGCAGTGCACTTCAGGATGCGTGCCACTGCTCCCACGTTTACTGTGATATTAGGGATGACATTCAGCACCAAAATCATGACGGAGGCCGTGATGAGGAGTTTCCGTCCTTGTTTGGTGCAAACTGTAGGAAGAATCATTGTTAGCACACACCGCAGGGGATGACACAGAAAGGAAACCAGAAACATGCTCACGCTGTAGATACTGGCAGTTTGAACCGACGCTTCATAATCATATCTCAGAGTCTTTAACAGCCAGTGGTGAAGAAAGCCACCAGTAACACAGGCAAGTGTGAAACAGAGACACAGCAGAGTGAGGATGTCCCTGCCTGCAGGAGAAGGTGCAGAGTAAACGTCCCAGAGGTATGACAGCAGAGACGTTAAGGCCTGTCTGCAAGATCCTGCTCTCTTTCTGAGGAGAAAACAATACAGCACGTTCTATTTAGATTATTATAAAGATTCAACAGGAAAGCGGCTCTAAGCACCTCTAATTAACCATTTACAGTGCAGAAGTATTTGTCCCCTTTCTAATTATTATTATTATTTGCATATTTATGACATGTTTTAGATCTTTAAACTAATCTGAATACTAGACAAAAACAACCCAAGTAAATGCAAAATGCAGGTTTATATTATAATTTTATTTACCAAGCAAAAAAGGTTATTCAACCTACCTGGCCTGTAAAAAAGCAATTTTCCCCCCAAATCACAAATTAACAGATCAATTACATCTTGTGGAAAGCTGAATTCCCTAGTGCCTCCCAGCCCTGATTTTTGTCAGTCCTGTTGAATCATGAACTCACTTAACTAGAACTTGTCTGACAAAGTGAAGTGGGCTAAAACATCTCAAAAAGCAACATGTCATGCCTCAATCCAAGATCAGAGGAGAAACAACATCAGTGACATATATAAGGCTAAAATATTGACACATATCCTTCAGTAAAAAAAAAATTCCTGTCTGCATGTCATCATCACAAAAAAACAAAAACACTATTTTTTTATTTTTTTTTACATATTGTGTTATTTTACAAATAATGCATTTTTAACGCCTGGGTTTATAAAAGACACATTCAAAAGCAAATGTTTTGTAATAATAATAATTATAATTATAATGATTTTGATGATGATGATTATGAAAATAAGTTAATTAAAAAATAATTAAAAATAACAAAATAAAAATAAAGATCAACTCCTACCTGAAAGGCAAAACAAAATTTTCTGTGATCATCTTCATCCTCTCTAAGAAATTACGAGCCTGAGAAAATAAACAGGATTAGGAAGTGTTGGTGGACTGTAAAGGCTAAAAAGAGGAACTTTGCACAACAGTCACTGTCATGTTGGTTGCCTACAAGTTCCACGTGGGAAAATGAAAAATATAGTCCCTCTGCATCTAAACCGCACATGACACAAAATCATATGGAGAGCATGACACACTCATAAGCCTGATGTGGCAGGTCACACTGACCAAAGTGCACTTTCAGAATGATTTGATGATGGTGACACTGTCAATACAAGTAACAGAGCATTTTGCTTACAACTCCTCTTCTAAACTGAAAATAGTTTAATGACATAACACTTACGTATGTCATCTTTCCTCTGGTTTGTCATGTGAATATAAACCTGTTTTGTAGTTTAAAAGGTTTCTACCACCAACATTTTACTTTCTGTCTTTTGTCAACTGAACTTGGGTGCTAAGAATTAAAGAATATAATCAAGAATAGGCTATATTAGGCAATAATATGTAGCAACCACTTTTTTTTTTAGCTTTTGACAGGAGACAAGAAATCCATGAAGGTGGCACAAGGGGCAAATGCAAGATCACTATATAATTCTATACTTTAGATTAAAAAAAAAAAAAGAATAGCCTTCTTTCACTCATCATAGAAATAAAAATGGTAGGTGGGAAGTGCGCTGGGGGTAATCTGGGGTTCTGTAATTTGTCCCACTTCTGATACAGACTAGAGCAGTACTGGAGATCAAATCGCTGACCTGATTGATAAACTTCCTGTTCTGTGTCTTCAGGAAAAGACGACTCTGCCCACATCAAAAGAGGAAGATGAATGAAAACCATAAAGAAATAAACATTGTTGGGATTTGATGGTTTCAGGCAACTGTACAAAACTCTTTCAGAACGAAGGGACTGGCACTGAGGGCTACTTCTCTTCATCATAATATAAAGTTTTATTTATGTGCCGGCTTCAATTTGTTTTTATAGTAACTGTGACTTCACAGTTAATCTGTGACTTAACTAGCCAAAAATGTGCTACATATGTCACTGAAGGGAACAAATTAAACGACCAACAGTCTGGGTTTGTTTAGTTTCAATCTATCAGTTATTTTATGTAGTGCCCTGAAACTACTGCAATTAGTCACTCATTTTGTTTTTCTCTTTTTTTGTCCATTTGAAAACATCAGAATTGCTTCAAGTTTAAACAAAAACAATCTGACATTCAGTTACCACCTTGTGTTTTACATTTTTTCCACTGTGTCTTTTGTCACAAAGGTTGGGGGAAGCAAAGCTAAAAAAAAAAAAAAAAAACCATAAGGGTCTTTGGAGGGTCCTGAAACTGCAGACAAGCTAACCAAATGAGTCAGGTGAACATTGGAAAGAATGCAACAATAATTCTATGAGACACCTGAAGCTATTTTTACTGAGAGACTCACAGAGGTAATCAGCAGAATAGGGAACAGCTGGGTACAACAAGTGAGGCTAATCAGTGATAAATAGGCAAAAGAAGAAGAACTAAGGCTAAAGTAGAAGAGACAAAGGACTGCCAAAGTAACACAGGAAGTAAGTATACACAAAATGGTCTTAACAATACACAAATGAGTAGGAAGGAATAAACTATTCAAGTTAAAGTATGTTAAGCTAACCTGTTAGTTGTGCACACAGCGCGAGGACAAGTAATACTTTTGAGTCTTAAATACTGATTGGCTTGTGTTTCAAATTTTATGAATAACACACACACAAAATTAATACAAGCATCAAGTCACAGGTATGAATCAAGTTTGGTTCAAATTGTATTCGACTTTAACCTTTGTGTTTGATGTACATTTGGTTATGTTCTGTTAGTTCCGGATGACTTTTCTGATTTAAAATTTCACAACACTACAGACGTTTTGCTGTGGCAACGCTTACACTGAATAACCACAGGTTAACAATTGTTGGGGCATGTGACTTCACAGATGATACAACACCAGGCGAACATTTTAAGGCATTTTGTGCTGTGTGTGTGCGTACGCAAAATAAGTTTAAATCACTTTTCTGATACAAACAGAAGAGCTCACGTAAAAAGCTGTGCATAAACAAATACATAAACAACATCAAGATACAAAGAGGCTTTATTTATAACAGCACAATATGTGAGTACAGATCACCATGTAACAAAAGTTACACATTCATTAGTCAAGATTCAAAATATAATAAAGGAAATGATTTAAAAAAAATTTTTTATGTGGTATGGCTTTAGGAATGAAATGTGCCATTTGAAACATAAACAAGTAACAATCATTTAGTGAATTTAACAATAATGTATAATTTAAAAAAGGGTTATTCACAGTCTCATTCCTTCTTCCAGCAGAGGTCAGCCTGTATTAACATTAGAAATGGCACACTCTGCAGTCTGACTGGTTATTTAAATAATATAAAACACTCTTCAGTGCTCAAAGCATGTGTTTGAGGTTAAATGTTGCTCTAATTCAGTTTTAAGAAAGCAGAGAGTAAAATACTTTAGCAGTTTCTAAACTTAGCGATACATCAACTCTCATTAACTGAGTTCATGTATTGCTTCATTGTCGTTAATACTTAGCACTTTTGTACCAAATTTGTTCACACCTTAAAATCTGGACTTTTGAGACCTTAAAAAGACTCAAATATATATGATAACCTTTTCAAAGCATCATAACAGCTGAAACAATGTGTTTTATGGTTGTGACAGTACAGATACAGTTGTATTGAGAAGTTTATATACGCTTATTATGGGCATGAATGTCATGGCGATTTTAAGCTTTTAATGATTTCTTTGAACTAAACTGTTTAAGTCAAGTCAAGTTAGCTTTATTTATATAGCACATTTAAAAGACATGAAGTGTCGGGTAAAATGCTAAAGAGGGATAATATAATCAAATAAAAAAGAATTAAAATAGGATAAAAAACATTCATATATGTATACACACACACACACAAACACACATTTGTGAACATAAAATACGTGTATACGTATAACTATGCATATATCATCCAATTAGATAAAAGACCAGAATAGCTAAAACAGAATGAAAGTGGTGTCAAGGGATCCGAAAGCCTTTAATAATAAGTCTTCAAATTTGATTTGAAGATTTCCAAAAAGGAGTAGTTTATAAAAGAGGGAAGACTGGTCCAGAGTCTCAGGGCGGCAATGGATAAAGCCCTGTCAGCGTGGAACCAGTCTAAAGCATCTGATTGGAGGAACGCAAAATTCAGGTAGGTAGGTTCAGACTAAGGAGATCTGAAATGCAACCTAGAGCCAAGCCATGAAGGGCTTTAAAAACAAATAACAAAACCTTGAAGTCAATTCTATATTTAACTGGCAGCCAATGTAAAGTGACAAGTAATACTCGTTCTTTCTGGTACCCACCAGGAGCCTTGTGGCTGCATTTTGAAACAGGTTGCAGGTGGTAAAGGCTTGAGTGACAGATGCCTAACTAGAGAGAGATACAGTAATCAAGACGTGATGATATAAAGGCGTGGATAACGGTTTCCAGGTCTTTAGATAACAAGATATTTTTGAGTTTAGGAATGCTCCTGAGTTTGAAAAAACTGCCACAAACAACTGAGTTTTTTTGTTTGTCCAGCTTGAGAGGAGAATCAAAAATAAAACATAGATTTTTCGACATGGGGATGTACATTAGCTAATAGTTGGTCCAAGTCGTTTCTTATGAGACTAACAGAGTCTTGCTTACCGAAAATTATAATATCAGTTTTGTCGTGGGTTCAGTTTGAGAAATTTCAGAGACATCCAGCAATTTACATGTTGCTAGGACAATCTGAAGCTTTCTGTAGTGTACTATCAACACCTGGTTTTAGAGAGAGGTAGAACTGTGTATCATCTGCGTAGGAGTGATAGGAAATTTGAGGGTTTTTTTGAAAAATAGAGCCTAAGAGGCAAACCATGTTAGAGCAGAATCTTGAATGCCGACACATGTCTTTAGATGGTTTAATAGAATTGTGAAGTCAACAGTGTCAAATATTGCACTTTGGTCAAGAAGAAATGAAACTGTACTTTTTCCAGAGTCAGCAGCGAAGAGCACATTACTGAACAGCTTAAGTAGAGTGGACTCTGTGCTGTGGAAGGCTCTAAAACCAGACTGATATTTATCCAGAATACTATGTGTGTCTACGAATGAAGATAATTGGTAGAGGACAACTTCCTGGAGAACCTTAGACAAAAACATCAGCTTAGAGAGTGGTATAAAATTGCTTAAAACTGACTGGTCCAAACAAGGATTTTCTTTTTAGAAGCGGCTGAATAACAGCTTGTTTAAAAGAATGAGGAAGAGTTCCATCTGAGAGGCTGCTATTAACAATAACAAGGATGTTAGGGCCAACTGTTTTCAGCACAACTCTGAGACATAGCGTAGGTAACACATCCAAGGGAAAAGTAGTTGGTTTCATGTGCATTACTATATCATTAAGATGGGATAATGAGACTGGTTTAAATTCTGAGAGAAAGGATGAACATGTGGGTTTTTCAGAAGGGTCCAAGTTTTAGTGATTAAAAAGTCCAAGCCATGAGAGACAAACAGGTCATAGTATATGAAAATTTTGATTTAGTTCATGCCATTTTGAGGTTTGAAGAATCAAGACTGAATGTGTGGCAGCAGCAGGTAAAATAGTGGATGGTACAAATTCGTCCAAAATCAAAAGCATAGATACAGGCTCAGATATATACGAACAATCACTTAAATCTTTTCTCATCTTTTAATAAGTAGTGCTGAAGGTCTTAGATTGACAAGGCCAATGCTTGTGTAAGCTCTCGATTGTGATCGTAATTGATTTTCAATTGGTAGTTTCTCTTTGCCACCATAAAAATCATTCAACAACACTCACTGAATTAAGCACTACTCAAAACAATAAGAAATATCTTAAGCTGCATCCACACTGGAAGTGATTCACTCGTCCTGGTTGCCTAGGTGACCCACTACTTTATTTGTGTCAACAGTTTTCTTCACTCTCATGGGTAGATGTCTTTAGTCTCTCACCTAAAAGTTTATCTGAGAACATAGGGAAATTCTCATGGAACAAGAGTATCCGGTTAAAATTATGCCAGAAGCTTGTTGACGGCTACCAGGTGTATACGATTTTAAGGTATAAAATGTTAAGAGACATTTACCTCAATATCAGTGCTAGTATATGTATATGTATGAATGTATCCTTTTAACCATTAGTGGATTAGTAAAAATCCAAAAAATTTTAAATTAAAAATGTATGTTGTGTAACTATTCCACCCTTTAAAAAGATCATTTTAAAGACATCATTAAAGGCCCTAAATTACAGAGACACACATGCCTACGATGAGTCCATGTAAACTTCTGATCACAACTGTATCTATTTCAGTTTTTTCCTCCCTGCTCACTCTTCAAATACTTCTTCTATACTAACTTTTTGCTAAAATCTGATATGTGATCAAAACGTGGCATTAAGTGACTGAGTCACAGATAAGTGCGCAGTGGTTACAAGAGCAGACTTGTTAAATGGGAGAGCCCATTCAGGGTAAGTATTCAAATTAAACATGGCAATGCCCCACGTATTCATTGCCAGAGTGACTGACAGGATACCCAGGATGTTCATCACAAAGCCCGTTTTCACCTGAGGAACCAGAAATGGTAAACATAAGCTGTAATTTTGTGTCATATTTTCAAGGTGAAGAGACAATGAGGATCTTACCATGTCTTTCACCATAAGGTGTCCAGATGCAAAGGCAATCGAGTTGGGTGGTGTGGACACTGGTAGCATGAAGGCGTATGAACATCCTACTGTGGCAGGTATCATGAAGTACAGAGGGTTCACTGAGACGTTAATAGCCTGTAGAGGCAAAAGATGTTTATGACAGGATGAGTTCAGTTAACATATAATACACAAAACAAATAAAAAAACATTAAACATCTAAATTTAAAATAAATGTAACAGAAAGTTAAATGGGGTGTAAATGCAATAAAAGATTAATCAATCCATTCTTAAATTGTGCACTTTAGCACCCGAGCCTACAAATGGGGTGTAAATGGTAAATGTCCTGTATTTGTATAGTGCTTTACTAGTCCCTAAGGAAGGTTAGTGGTTCAATCCCACGATCCCCCAGTCTGCATGCCAAATATTCTTGGGCAAGATACTAACCCCATGTTGCTCTCCGATGCATCCATCAGAGTGGGACTGTGTATGAATGTTAGATAGTTAGCACTTAACAGCTTAGAGGGAAAAAGTGCTTGTGTGAGTGGATGTGACTGGGTGAATGAATTAGTTGTATAAAGCGCTTTGAGTGCTCAGAGTAGAAAAGCGCTATATAAGAACCAGTCCATCTGCCATTTACAAATTGTTTAAATCCTTAAGTCTTTAACCATTACTGACTACATTTCTAACAAATCATGTTACGGTATTATTATAAACTATGTACAGAATAGTGCCTTTTTATTTTTATTAAATGCTAGTGCCAACATGATCACATGTTCACTATGTATGATATAATTATAGACTGTATATTTAAGATGGAGGCGACTTTGCTAGTAACAAAACAACTGTATCGGGGTTTGTGGGAAAATGGATGTTTGTCTACCTTGATCTGTAAACCTATTAAACACTTTGTTGATGAGTTTATGGTCTTAATCACTAGTTTTAAGTCTTACTCCTTTTAGCGCTACCCATTGCTTGTAACTGATGATGGCGGCCAAAATACTCAGTCAGTATGAGAATTCAGTAACAGGTTACATAAAAAATATCAACACAAACTAATGAAAGAATGGGGAAAAAAATAAAAATATAGGAAACAACATTCATTTATTATCCCCAGAAGATAAATGTTTTAGTTATCCACCTAGTCTCAAACTAAATAACTTTTTTATCACGTGTACAACTTCAAATATAGTAAAAGCAAAATGTGTGTTTGTGCCTGTTTGTGTTTGTAATAACAGTTCAGTGTTCTGAAGTTTAAACCTTGCCTACACAATTACATGCTATTAAGTGGTTATTTTTCTTGTGTAGGTATTGCTTTGGAGTACTTAAGTCCCAGATAATAATTGTCCAGCAACAGTTAATGTCCAATAGACTACAAACAAAAGAACATCTATTGCAAAAGTTTAACAAGCCCACTAAACTTCAGAGTAACATAAAGGGCAAGGTCGGCAGCTAAACTTGTTTACCCTTCACGTTGACTTCTTTATCTTGTAAGAGAGTTGTCTAGTTTGTTTCCCTGATGGTCATCTTTGTCAGTGTGATTGCACCGACACAGTGCAAAGAGTTTTGTTAATTACTTTACACAGCCAAAATATAACACAGGAATAAAACAAAAATAATCTAGGTATGGTTGTTTTACTTTAGTTTTGCATACAGTCTAAAACTGTATATATTTAGGTTGTAGACCAGCCTTACCAGTTCAGCAATGACAGGTAAAAATATGATAATGGTGGCAGTGTTACTGGCAAACTCTGTGAAACAGGCCAGGAAAGCAGTGATCAACATCACAGCTGCAGCAGGAGGGACTTGAGCCAAAGGCTGGAGGTGGCCTCCCATCCAGGATGCGAGTCCAGACTCCTGCAGAATGATAGAGGCGAAGGGTTGAAGATCAAATAACAACATAATAAACCAAAGCAGAGAACTTGAATCAAACAAAGCACTGACAACCAGAGGAGAGCAGACAAGTTTTAATAAACAGACTTAGTAAGAATTTAATTTCCTGCATTTCCACTCTAAACTATAGAAGTTTAAAGAAACATTAGTAACAATGAACAAACTGAACAATGACAGCATCCTTTGGTATTTTGGGGAAATGCTCTCAAAATATTTGCTACGGTTTAAATAAAAATTTGGATGGCACCATATTCTCCATATAGCAGTGTTAGCTTAGCACAAATGCAAGGAACACTGTACATGCGTTATATCTATTACTGTAACTTAAGGCATAAACATTTTTACATCTTTACCTCACACGCTTTGGCCATGGCGAAGCCTCCTCCAAGCAGCATAATGATATTCCAGGGAACCGTTTCCTGGGCTTTTTTCCATGACAGGAGGGGCACATAAGGAGTGTTTAAAGCTGTGGAAATTTTTGAGATGAAACAATTAGAAAATCTTTGAACTTAATTGTTAAACTTGTAAATGATTATTTAAAAAATGTGCTTCAGTATAAAATATTAAAGAGGCAAAAGAAGTATCTCTGGGTTTAGTGTTTTGGTGAACAATATAACATATGGATGAGTTGAAGATAAAACTATCACACAACAGCTTAGCAGGAAACCATGTAGTCTACCATACAACATATTTGGCATGTTAACATATACATTTTAACGCTTTCGACCAAATATTATTTTGTTAATTTACCACATTTTTGTATTTATTTGCTCCATTTTTAGTTAAATGAGCTAAAAGTCCTACTCTGTTTGACATAGAGTGAACCTGCTCTATTCTAATAATGTGACCCTCAGTGACAGACGGACCCCATGGTTTGCTTTCTTTTCCAGCATCCAGTGGTTTATTTGACCAGCTGAACATAACATAAGCACTCACACACACACAATTGTTTCTCCATTTCAAAGGATGCTGATTTGCATTTGTATTCACATTTTGGGGTTAACCAAACCAATAAAATGATTTCCATAAGACATTTTCTTGTCCACCAAGAGAAAGATATTTACCGTGTAGCTACATCACGAGTAATCCGAAATACAAGTACACAAACACACACACAAAAACCCCAAAGTGTGTCCACATAGCTTTAAGAGATTATTCTAATCACAGAAACAGAGAAACTACAGTCTCACTTTCAGACGGGAACTTTCCTCAGACTCTCTAATCTATATTATTAACATTCCTCAGCTTAATTTCTGTGTTTTGCAAAAGTTGTTCTGGAAACAGAGAGACAGAATCTTTTATTTTTTTTTCACAAATATCTGGCCTTAGACATTAACTTTTGACTTATCAAAGTTGTAATATAGTGACAGAAAATCCTATATATGGTAACAAATAGAACAGAAATCAGACAACAATGCCTCATAAATGGCATTTTAGCAGATATGATATCACTAACCTTGAGGGTCGGACCACCATCTCAAAGAAGGTTTTTGTGAAGGAAAAAAGAACAATATAGACACAATGATGACACCGGTGACTGCGTCTGAAACGTACCTGAAGGACAACAAGACGAGCACAAAATAGAAATGGACATATAATAGAGCACAGAAGCAGAATACAATGTGCTTGCTTTCAAACAAGGTATTCAAAGTGAGCTTCTCTTACCCTTTTTTAAAAAATACAGACCAGCCAGTGACAAACTTTGGATCCCTTGTGAAGAGGAGAACGGCAAACAGTACAAAAAAGAAAGAGATTGCTCCCTCTGCAAAGCTGAAAGCATGGATGCAGAATAATAGCAAGTCAAAGGCTCTGTGCTGTAAATTTTTTGTACAGCATCTATTGCATGAGATTTCAAAACATACACGAGTCCTCACTTTATGGGCCCTAGTTTTCTGTAATCTTCCTTTATCAGTTCCTTGGCTTTGGCTTCTGCCTGGGTTCTCCTGTCTTGTTTTGTGAAACACAATCTGCAAAAAATTCAAAACATACTGTAAACATATTGTCTCTTATAAAATAAAGAACTTACTCATGTAGTAGTCCATTTTTCGTATTATGCAATGTTGATGGTGTTACTGAAAAATGTATCAAGAAGAAGAACCTTGTATTCAATCCCCCGTAGAGAAATGCAATCCATAGCCATCCCAAAAACAGGAAGAGAAGCATGAGTGGGAACGCAAATGCAAACCAAGAGCCAAAATTGATAAGATCACAGTCTGGAAAGTAGCTGTGAAAGACAAAATTATAACTCGTAAACGCACTGAAACATATCACTTCTGTCTCATAATCAGCTCTTTTTAAATGCTGCACAAAAACAAAAGAGTTACCTTTTCAGTTGTCCAATCAGAATGAGGTTAGGTGCCGTGCCCGTGAGTGTGGCAGTTCCTCCGATACTGGCAGCATAAGGGATACAAATCAAAAACCCCTTCCAGACTTTGAGCTGATACTGCGCCTCTGCTCGGCTCTCCTCAGCTGTCCTCGGGTCCATCAGTTCCAGTGTGTCAGTCCTTTAGGGATTTTCAGAAGCATTTTTTTTTTTACATAAAATGTGAATTATTACACAAACTTCAGAGTTTCAGAGACTTTCAGAGTCTGCTGGATATTACTCTTCTTTTTGTATGGCAAAATGAAGCTGGAAATTTCATGTGTGTTAGCTTAGCTTTGTATTTCACAGTCTGTAACTGTAAAGCTCAGTAATTAAAATATAAATGTAACAAAGAAAAGGGAGAAAAAGAGAAATACAAAGATTAAAAGTCATCAATTGATGCCTGCACTATGAAGCAGGATTTGAGGCTTAGAAGTGTTACTTAAGGTTTAACCTTGTTGTGAACCCTGATTGAAAGCAGGTTATGTTCACAATCAGAGATCATCACATACACAATCCCTGCCTCCATTCCTGGAAAATGGAAAGGCCTCATTGCTTAGGTAGCAGTATATTCTAAGGCTTTATAGAACATCTAAGGTTTTTCTCTTTCTATGATGAGCCTCAGTCAAGACAGATCTTTAAAAGCAGCTTTAGTTCTCCTTTTTACCTGTTTGCTATAAGCAAGTTTAAAGCAATTGTATTGTTCTGTAAACCTAAGCTATAGTACTACAACGCTGAAACAGGGTACCTAAACATAAGGCCAAGAAAATGTATTAATCTGAATTCAGTTTTTTGGTTTTGTATCTATTCATTACAGGTAATTTAACACTGGCTGGGCTGAGGATGAAGACTAAAGCAAAAACTCTTTTATGCACATGACACGTCGTCACGTGTTAATTTAACAGAATGCATTAATAATTACAGTTAGATCCTTTTAATTTAATGACAGGACTGTGTTACTGATAAGTCTGTTGACTTGCAAGGTCTGCATTTATATAAAACTTTTGCATTCCACGGCACCGCCACATTCATACAGCACTTTTTAATACCAGTCTACTTTACAGATCTTTTCTAATATTATAGTTTTTCTTTGCAATTCTGCTGCAAGTAGATCTGTCCACATTTCTGATTGGTCATATATCTCCACAAACAAGATTACATTGTGTACTCTCTCTCATCCAAGTGATATCAGGATAAATGATGATAGAGAGGAAAAGAGATCCTGGGTATTTTAAACTTGCTCTGTATTCATAGCACAGGCACCTGGACAGTTTCTTGGATTTTGTTACCTCTAGATACAGGCTACATCTACCTCATTTCCAGTTCCTGTAGTAAGCGAAGCCAAGCTAAATATCTATTGTTTGTGACCTTTATTTATCAAAGACATCAGTTCAGTAAAATGCCTTTAAAATAAAAATAAAAAGCAAAACAAAAAAGCTTCTTACCCTTCTGTTGCCATTATTTGTTTTTCTGATGGCATTGAGGGCAGTGAATGCAGCTTTACACTAGACTGACCTGCAAGAAAATAAATAGATTTCGATATTTTCGAATGTAACCATGAAACCCTAACTTGTTCAATCTTCAATATGTACAAACACAAGTTAAATTGTGAGTTTCAACTAATTTACAGTGGTGTACTTTTGCTATATTTAATAGCTGACTTTGGGTCAACAAAGCCCCCTTAATCAATTACTACTTCAGGATTGACTAACTTTGTGTCAGACAGTGCATTGGAAACACTGCACAAAGTTCACATGTTAGATTATATATTCAAGGCTCTTGAGGACAAGATTAAAACAATGCAACATCCATCTTTCCAGAATGAAACATATTTTGTGAAGAGACACGGCTGGATGATAAATGTTCAACCAGTCTTTGAGGATGAAGTGTTCAATGTTCGGTTGCCCCTTTTACAACATTAACCTTTGCCGCTTGAACGACTATGAAGACAATAAGACTGAATTAAATAATGTTTTTGTTCAGAAAAGCCAAAAAATGATTTAAAATTGCTCAGATTTTTCTCTCATTCATAATTCAGTTCAGTTTATTTTTTAAGATCTAAATTTCAGAGAAAACCTTGACTTGTCATCAGTAAAAGTGTGAAAACTGGCAGCGTACCGTTTATTACGGCATTTTCGTGATCCTCAACAGTCTTGCACTTTTGTTTTAGGGTTTCAAGATCGCCAAACAGGCTCTCCAAGATGGCATTTGCGATAGGGAGCATCATGGCTGTTGTGGCGGTGTTACTGAGCCACATGGACAGGAAGGACGAGGTCAGCATCATTCCCAATATGAGCCTGGAAAAACAATTCAGTCCACAATCTTAAACACAGTAAAGTATGAAAATAAAATTAATTTTAATATGTAATTTTGTGCAAAAGATTCAGGCATTTATATGTTTTATTATAATGTCCCTCCCTGTTTCAGAATTTTCTAAA
The DNA here is from genome assembly GCA_015108515.1 of Hemichromis elongatus. Taxonomy (NCBI): domain Eukaryota; kingdom Metazoa; phylum Chordata; class Actinopteri; order Cichliformes; family Cichlidae; genus Hemichromis; species Hemichromis elongatus. The sequence goes on along the minus strand of VUQR01001594.1, from coordinate 66,439 downwards.
TTAACTGTATACCATATTTTGTGCAAACATTGTTTAAACAGAAGTTAAAAATACATTTGTTAGGATGGCCTATGTGTTTTTGGACAGCACAAAGGTTCACAACACAGGGGAAAAAAATAAGTTGCAGCTATTTCTTAAAATGGTATAAATACAGAATCATCATTAGCTTTAAACTGCCTTTAAACAGTTATTTTCTCACCAGGCTGGTTTTACCCCAACAATACTAAGGACCTTTAGGGCTATTCTGCGATGCAGGCCCCACTCCTCAATCGATGATGCCAACACAAGACCGCTGAGGAAGAGAAAATTGGTCTCGATGAAGTACTGAGGGCAGATTTTTTTGGCTGGAAGAATACCCAGTGTTGGGAAGAGGCAGACTGGAAGCATGGCTGTGACAGCAAGAGGGAGGGCCTCCGTGCACCAAAACGTAGCCATGAGCACCACCACGTAAAGACATTTTCCCTCCTAAAAAGATCAGTAACATGTCATTAAAATTTCTGCAATAATTAAAAAAACAACTAAAAACAAAGCAAAGACTTAACAAGAAAAAAGAAAGCAGTGTTAAACGTTATGTTTTAAGTAACTTGTGTATCTTTCACATGATGTGTGTTTTAGAGAGACCACGTTCATTTTTCCATCTTTAACATGAACGTGTTAATATAATAATCACTTTTTAGTTTTAGACTTGCATTATTGAATCTTGAGCCGAATCAAATGATTCACGGAGTATCCACAAACAGTGAAAATACTCCCAGTAAAAGCTTTATTGTGCTTAACCAAGAGTAAAAAGCATTCAGATTGTAATGATCTTAGACGATGAGTATTTTTGGCATTATTTACTACATTTATCACTTAAAAATTTTCAGTTTGTAAAAGCATGTCTGTAAGTTTCTGATTAATCAAAACTAGTATAAAGATGGATTGAATCCTTTGAGAAATAGTCGTATTTTAAACACATAACTCTCCTTGTTTGCACCCGTGAAATGCATTTATAATAGGACAACGGCGCTTTCGTGTGTGCAAGTTTTTTTTGGAAAACAGTGGAAGCATAACTGTGACATAAAAAAATTTCACTCACCTTCTCCGGTAGAGTAAAAAGTAAAGGCAGAAACACGAGTGGAGTGAGCACAAGGATTAGCTGCTTGTGGACGCACCACAGCTTCTTGGACAGAACAGATATTTTCATCCCTAGCTTGAAGTTGTGCTCCGATTAGGAAACGTCCAGACTGGCTGAGAGGAACCTGTGAGGCAGCACTTTGAAGCCCGTGGCTGAGCAGAGAGAAGATTAACCACACGCTTTGCTACTGGTTAACTCCTCCCGTGACTGTGTTTTGAATGAGATAATCGATTTACTGCCAAATTTCCCAACTCAATGGACTGGAGTTAGGTATCTAGAGTGAGGTATCTTCAGGGGCAGAGATGTAGAAATGTCATATCTCTTACGTTCATTTAAAAAAAAAAATACCCTGGAAACTGCCAGACTGCAAAAATAACCGAATGCCTAGGACAGACCACATTTTGTTTCACACAGCATTTAACATTTTTTCTATTATTATCTTTTTTATATCTATAATAAATTTAATTGATATCTGAATAAACTGTGCAGTTGGCATGATGGATCACTACTGGCCTGATTTTGCGTTTTTTTGAAAAATAAAACAGGCGCTCGTTCGGGATCTAAATTCGGGACATTCAATAGGTATACAAATAGCTTAAAGTGCAACAAGGAGACCAAAGGTGAATTTGGACCCAAATGCAGAATAAAGTTGTTAAAGCAATGCAAATAAATACAAAGTCCACAACACAAACAGAAAAGTGACCTAATTCAAACACAGAATAAACACGAGGCAGGGTTAAGAGACACCAAAAGACCGAGGGCACTACTTATACTCTTTCACACACTGCCCCTTATCAGGTTTTTTTTTTTTTTTGTCATAATGTCAAGTGAAACGAGGAAGAAACCAAAGTAGTAGCAAGAAAGGCACGAGACTACCCAAATAAAACAGGAAGTAACACACTGAACACAAAGAAAGCACCCTAATGCAAAACTTCACACAGAAGGAGGAAGAGGGCTATCGAAGAATTATTATAATATTAATATATATATTATATAAAATAAGCCCTAGACAAAAATACAAATATCAATAAAGAGAAACAAAGGCTTGAGAAAGTCTAATATTACAATAAGCAACCATAAAACCAAAGAGAAGACCCAATAATAAGCAAGAAGGTCAAGGACACAGGAATAAGACAAGTGGCCAAACTCCAGCCAAGGAAGCAGCAAAACTGTGCCTTTCCCAGCCTAACCCACAGGTAATAAGAACAACAACAATGGTCCCCAACCTTTTTTATACCATAGACCATTTTACAAAGCGATTCAGAAGACCAGTATGAGTACAAGATCAAAGGAACAGTTCACTCTGCCCGGGCCCCTGACAGGGTTATATGGGCCTCACCCTGGAGCCAGGCCCAGGGGAGGGTGCCCGAGGGCGAGCATCTGCTGGCCGGGCCTTAGTCCATGGGGCCGAGCCCGGGACAGCACGAAAAGCATGGAGCATGGGCCCATGTCCCTATGCTCCTGCAGGCGCACCATCCGCAGGAGGCTCCGTCAGTGGTGGAATGTAACAAAGTATTTGTACTTCGTTACTGTACTTAAGTAAATTTTTCACGTATCTATGCTTTACTTAAGTAAAAAAAAATAATGCGTACTTTTACTTTTACTCAAGTAGATTTTTCAGCATTTATCTGTACTTTTACTCTACTACATGCGTGTTGTTACATTCTTCCGAATCTTGCATAAAAACATTTTGGTCGACTGACGTTTTGGCGTTGCTGGCCAATGCACGTTGAAACAGATCAGAGATCTGATTGGTCAAAGAACTCAAGCCGAAAATAGTGAGCGCGCGTTTTGAAACAACACAAGCGCCTGTGCCCTGCAGCTCTGATTCTGAGAGACACCATGGAAAGAAGGACTCTTGGCGTTTTCAATGTGTCAAGTACCTACCTCAACGCAAAGAACTGTTGGCGTTTAAAAACTCCCCTTCAAATTTGAAGAAAACTATAGAGGTAAGACATGCAATGCTAGTTATTAATATTTAACCCTCTGGGGTCGCTGGACGCACCGGTGCGTCAGAATCACATGATCAATTTAAGCAAACACAGCAACAAGACGCAGACCCGTAGGGGTTGCCGTATCTGCAGTGTCCCTACCCTCACCTATGGTCATTAGCTGTGGGTAGTGACCAAAAGAACGAGATTGCGGATACAAGCGGCCTAGCTGTCACAGTGCAAGAGGCAGGGTACACTCGGTTTTTTGTCTTTTGCAGGGTTAACACAGAAAGTTCCCTTCTCTTCATTGGCTCTCTTTTAAATCCAGAATTAAATTCAAAATCCGGCTTTTCACATAAAAGGTTTTGAATAATCAGGCCCCTTCTTATCTTAATGACCTTAAAATATCATATCACCCATAAGAGCACTTTGCACTGCAGACATACTTGTGGTTCGTAGAGTATTTAAATCTGAATGGAAACCAGAGGCTTCAGTTTTCAGGCCCTTCTTCTGTGGAACCAGCTTCTAATTTGAATTCAGCAGAAAGACGCCATCGCTAATTTAAGATTGGGCTTAAAACTCTTCTTTTTGCTAAAGCATATAGTTATGGTTGGATCAGGTGATCCTGAATCCTCCCTTAGTTATGCTACAATAGATGTAGGCTGCTGGGGGATTCCTATAAGCCCACTGATTATTTCTTCTTCAGTCACCTTTCAGACTCACTATGTCTTAATAGACCTCTCTGCATTGAATCATACTTGTTACTAATCTCTGGTTCTCTTCCATGGGTTGTCTTTTGTTCAGGCTTCCTTCTCTCACTGGCCGCCCCTCCTTGAGCCTGGTTCTGCTGGAGGTTTCTTCCTGTTAAAAGGGAGTTTTTCCTTTCCTCTGTTCTCTTGCTCATAGGGGGTCATATGATTGTTAGGTTTTTCTCAGTATGTATTATTGTAGGGTCTACCTTACAGTATAAAGTGCCTTGAGGCGCTGTATAAATAACATTGAATTATATTGAAAGTACATGGCTACTCACTGACACATTCACTCACACCTACTACTATAGAGCCTAAGCCATGCATGTCTTTAGATTATGGAAGGAGGGAAACCCAGACAGGTACAAAAACAGTCTTTAAAGGAAACTGCTCCTCTAGGACATTTGAAATGTTCTTAGCAGTTAGAACATAATACATTTTAACCACCCCCTAATTTGCCCCCTAAGTTACGTAAGTTAAGACACCTCTAAATTAAGGTGTTAGATTTGTGTAACCAGAACATTAAGTAAGAACTTTTACCCAATGTATAAACATAAATCTTTTTGAATTCCAGCTCAGCTTTCAATAAAGTCATCCTGGATGTCCCTATCAACAAGCTGGTCACTCTTGACCTCCCCCCTCTCACATGTGCCTGGATAAAGGACTTTCTCACTAACCAGCCCAAGACTGTAAGACTTTCCCCCTTATCTCTGCCCCACTCGCACGCTGAGCACCGGCTCCCCACGGGGCTGTGTGCTGAGCCCCCTCATGTATTGTCTCTATTACCACGACTGCAGTTTGACCCACAACAACAACCTCATCATCAAGTTTGCGGATGACACCAGAGTAGTTGGACTCATCTCAGTGGGAGACAAGGAAGCCTACAGAGAGGAAGTCCGGAAGTTCGGCAGCATGGTGTTCAGACAACAACCTGGCATTGAACACCAAGAGTCAACATCAGGAGGCACAGCACTGATTTAACCCCCCGTGGAGTATGTAGAGAGAGTCCACATCTCCATTGACATCTCCTGGATAGACAACATGAGGGTCCTCAGGAAGTACAAACTCCTGCTGACCTTCTACTGCTAATCCATTGAGAGCCTGCTGACAAACTGCATCACAGTACGGTACAGCGGCTGCACCAAGGCAGAAAGAGTGAGGCTTCAGAGAGTAGTCAAGGCAGCACAGAAGATCATCGACTGCCCTCTCCCCTCCCTGATGGACATTTATTCCTCTCGCAGCCTCAGCAGAGCAACAAACATCATCAAGGACACCTGTTAAACCTGCTTCCTACAGGTGCATCAGCACAACGACCGATAGACTCAAGAACAGTTTCTTTTCAAGAGACGTAACCCCCCTGAACTCAAATGTGCACTGAA
>VUQR01001594.1:29094-47185 GCA_015108515.1 Hemichromis elongatus | reverse complement strand
TGGTTTTTTTTTTTTTTTTAGCTCAGCATATTTATGGGAGGTATTTACTGAGTGGAAAAGCATGCCCCCATGTGGTGCAGTGTGTCCATATACAGTGTACAACAGTATTTGCTGCCTTCCTGATTTCTTTGTTGCACATTTGTCCCACTAACATGTTTTAGATAATAAAAAGTAAATTTATATTAGACAGAGATAACCTCAGTAAATACAGTTTTTACCATGAAACGTACGTACACTTGGCTCATGCAGTAGGACAATGATCCAAGACGCACCAGCACAAGAAACAACGAATAACTAAATAAAATGAAGGTTTTGAAGTGACCTAAGTCCAAACTTAACTTGGACCCCAAGGCGCTTTACATTTCAGTCATCCACCCATTCACATACTGGTGATGGCAAGCTACATTGTAGCCACAGCTGGCCTGGGGCGCACTGACAGACACTGACGTCACCGGGCCCTGACCACCACCAGTACTGTCAGAGCCGGGGCTCAAACCGGCAACCTTCCGATTACAAGACAAAATGCCAACTCTTTGAGCCACGTGGTTAAAAATGTCTACACAGTCATGTGAAAGACTCATTGCCAGTCATTCCAAAAGCTTGATTGGAGTTCTCTGCTGCTGTTTAGGGGGCAAAACTGCATTTTGTACTTAACTGTGTCTAACATAAACATTTTTCAATCGATTTTATTGTCACTGAAAGCGACTTCATTTATGAAGGCAGAGTCCAAAGCATGTCCTGCAGGATGAATGGGCCCAGACACATTCACACTCCTCGGTATCGCTGTCTGTTGAAGTCCAGACAATAATAATCCTGCCTCACTTAATAGTCAAAGATAAAAAGTCTTGAAGGTCTAAGATAAAAAGATGGAGCAAACCCAGGTGGATGATATATTAAAATACCAAACAAAGGGTTAAGTCATCCAGTTTTGGTCTTCACCATCTGAATGGAGTTTGAAGAGATCATCTGGGGTAAAAATGTATTTTTTAAAAATAGTGACAGCACCACCTCCTTGGCCAGAAATCTGAACAGCACAGAAAAAAAAATCAGTGTCTGAGACGCGGTTTTAAAACTTGTGAGACTTTGTTCTCACGCTGTCCTGCGTCAGAGATAAATATAAAGTCCAGCTTCTCATGTCAGATCAAGTCATTTTAGAATAAAATGAGTTATTTTGGCATTAATCACCATCATTTTAGTAAAGAGTCATGCAGACAGAAGTAGACTACTTTAGTCTGTGGAGACACTTGGATAATATATTTTGTGACTTTTAATGAGCTTTTTAAAGATTTATCAAATAAACCAGATAAAGCAATTTTTAAGACAATACCAGGTGTATAATTTAAGACAAGGTGAGGCATTTTTATAGCAGATTTATTGATTTCTATTTATCTAGCAGATGTAAAACAACAGGAGTTAAATATTAAGTTAAGTTATCCATCCATTTTCTTATTGAACTATGTTACAGAGGTCACATAGATAGTTTAAACATTGACGTAGCATCCAGGTCGATAAAATTAAGACAATGCAGGAGTGCATAAAAACATGCAGTCCATCCGAAGGCACCAGATGGCAATAACTGTGCCTGGTAAAAGATGTTTAGACATATAGCAGTGGTAAAATGTCTTATTTGACTGTTAACACTTTCCTGATAAGTTTATGGGCTCAGGCATTCATTTCTGGTCACACAAAATTAAAAATGTAGTTTTTTTTTTAATATAACTATTTAATATTTCACAGCTGAGGATATCTGTGGTATAAAGCCACATGCTCATTAGTTAATGAGTTGTCAGTCACAATTAGCCAATTAGCCAAAGACTATTCATTTTGCTTTGTTTCATTTTACTAAGAAGTCCAGCTGCTGCAGGCCAGGTGTCTCCCTGCTGGTTATTAAAAAGAAAGGAGGTTTAGGGTTCTCCTGTTCGGCTTCATGTTTCAGAGCCAAAAGCCATGACAATCTTTTATACTTTCCATGATTCACACTTTGCTGCAGCTAACTACCGTGTAAGATCCTTTCCTGTTTCCTTTCACTTTTTTCTTTAAACCCTTTGAAACGTGGCACAAGCATTTGTGGTTGACAAGCTATCCCACCTGAAACCACAGCAAACAATGACACAACAAGACAAAGGAAACCAAAGCTTATTTATGAGCATTATATTTATAATTACAAGATTCATAGTACAAAACAGAAAAATAAAGACAAGATTAACAAGAGAATAACATACGGTTTGGTGCATAACTTGTTGGACAAGGGAACATTTTTGTCAATTTGCCTTTAGACACCACTAAAGCTGAGTTTAAATCAGCATTTTTATTTAAAAAATGTATTAAACCATTAAATTGTTAGTACTAAGGTAAATTATAGAGGCTGTCACATGAAAAAAATGAGATAAACCTTTCAGAGAGACATATATGGCTGCCAGTAGGACCAGGTCACTAGTGTTTTATTGGGGATGTGACTGCTGGTAGAAGTAGCAGGATGAATTGGGATGTGCACAGGGCTTCTACTCTCTGCTCAGATTCAGCCAAATGCTGCAAAACTCGCCAGACAGCTCTACACAATCCAGATGGAGAAAGACCCAAAGTATACTCTAAAAAACAACCCAGGAGTCAAGGCAACTGATCTCAACTCAACTGTGCATGCTTTTTATTTATTAAATACAGATTAAATTCCTACAAACAAGACCTAAAAACAAGCAGCAGCTGAAGTAAACTGCAGTAAGAGCATATCAACGAACAGAGCGTTTTATCATGTCATCGGGTTCTCGACTTCAGACTTCTGACTGCAAAGAATTTTTAAACATGCAAAACAATGCTTATATTTAAAATGTGTGCCCAGTTAAACCCAAGCCTCTGAAAATGGGACAACTATATATAAAAATAGTTGTAATACTTGAACAGTTAATGCAAGATTTTTTTGTAAAATGCCTTAAATTCATTTTAAAAATCTGCACTTCAATCACATATCGGTTGTTTGCTTTAAAATCTACTGTGGTGGTGCGCAGAGGCAAAAATGACAAAAATTGTGTCTTTGTCAAACAATTGTGGCCCTAAATATGTAAAAGGTGTATGCAGGACCAAATGTCTTGTTGGTCCTAAAGCTGCACCGAGAAACATGCATCACAGACCAGAGGGAAGAATGCAAAACATTTTAGATATGAAACAGATCTTAAGTCGGTCAGTAGGATCTTTCTCCCACAGACAGATTGTCTCACATTAATCACACACACACTCGAATGAGTCTGGCTCATCCTGTTGTTTTTAACACATGGGAACTCCCCATTGTCTTCCTTGAAGCATATTATTTGTATGCGTCGCTCTTGTTGACAAAGGAGGTCGATATATGGTTATTAATAGCAGGCTCGCTTTATGGAAAAGGGAAGCGTGAGGTCTTTGGATTCCACCATCTGCATTAAACAATACCTCATTCAGCAGCAGCTGGCAAAAGGACATAGAAATTTACTGATGTTACAGCAGAACATTGGTGGAAATGAGGATTTTCTCTTTTTTTTCTTTCTTCTTTTTTTTTTGCTACTTCCTATTGGACACCAGTAACTGCAGCTGCGAGCGGTTTTAGATCTGTGACAGGGAATAATCCCAGCATGAGAAATAAATAGCTTATACAAAAACATGCTACTCCACATTTCTTAAATATCTCTGCACTGCAGATGTGCCGATATTCCTGTGGTGGATTAAGAAAAGCGTCATAACCAAGCTCAAGGGAGTCTTAAAGTTCATGCAAACTATGTGTTATAAGGATATAGTGCAGTAATAAGAGTCAGTGACAAAAACTTGTAAGATTCATCGAAGCTGTTATTCTCTGAAGGTTTAATTGCTGGTGTAAATGTGAGTGAGTGAATGCACGATGTGTGTGTGTATGTGTCTGATTCTGCCTCTGAGTACTGTTGTTAAAGGGTGTTGCACGCCACAGTAAATCCCAGAGGTTGTTAGCACGCCCAGCTGCTTGTGCAGGTCTCCATGTTTCTGTCAGCGAGGTTGTTCACTGCTAACTCTTTCGCCTCTGATTGAGGAAATCCTCTGACTGTTTGCTCTGTTTGCTGAAATGAAACATCCCAATGGTTCCGCCATCTCTCCCACAGGCCCTGTACACAGAGACTTTCCCATGAAGACCACGCATGTTTACTAGGGTTTGACAGATATATAGCTCTTTGATGGACCATAACAGTACCGGTGATTCTGTGCTAGCAGGGGGTCACGTTATAGATTGAGATAAAATAGCCTGTTGTTCCTGAAAGAGTAATTAAGAAAGACAAAGAAACTTAAAACCAATCATATTATTTTTAGTTTTGTTAATTTTATTGTCCAACAGGAGGAAAAACAGTGAAGCATAAACACAAAAGACAGCAGGACAACTGAATACATGTCACAAAACAGCATGTTCATGGAGTTTGCATGTTCTCCATGTCTGGGTGGGTTCGCTCTGAGTACACTGTGGCTTCCACCCACAGCCTGAAGACATGTAGTTATAAAGGGTATTTAGTGATTTTTAATGATCTGTCTCTTTGTTTTAGCCATGCGACAGACTGGCAAACTGCCCAGAGTGTACTCTGCCTCTTGCCTTATGGTTGTGTCTAGCATGAAAATATGCACCTACATTTCACAATTCCAGGTCTTAAAATCAAGAAAATAATCATGAATTGTTTTTTAAACACATCTTTTAGAACCAAATGTGACTGCTTTATTGTCTTGTATGACTGTAATTTTGACCATAACTTATTAAATTAACCCTATGTTGTGTTCAGTAGGACTTGAGACCATGAGACCATAAACTCATCAGGAAGGTATTTACTGAGGTCATAGATGAAGGGAGCTAAAGGTCCATTTTCCTGTAGATGTCTCTGCAGTTACATTATTTCCAGTTATCGCCACCCGCTTGACATTAGAAAGAATGAAGTTCCTACAGCCTATTCAAGCTAAAGTTCAAGTGACTAACAAAGGTAAAATGTGAAACTAAAAACTCTGTAGTTTTGCAACCTCTAAATAGGGAAAACATCATTCTTTCACTTAGTCAATATGCTTTTATTTATATTAAGGTTCATAGGTGTTTCATAGCAATGACAGAAGTTGATCTTGGGTGCTATCCACATGAAGAAAATAATCAGTGATCATAAGACCAAAACAAAACCAAAAACAAATTAAAATCAGTGGTCAAATGAAACATATGACATGATAGCCACAAAGTTAACAGGAAGTATGGGATAACAAAACAGGATAAACTAAGAAATCATACTGAGAAGACAAAAACACAAGCAACAAGCAATAGAGTCAAAGTTAAATGCAGATAGTGAAATAGTTGGACAGATTTATTTTGGGAAACTGAGAAAATGTATTTGAATGAATACAAACACTTCCTCTAAACATCCAATAATGAACGCTTCCACATGGTGAGGAAGATTTTTTTGTTTTTGTTTCGTTTGATCTGGATAATGTTTTGTTTTGTTGTGCTCAGTTCATCTGTAACTGACTGAAATAAATCCTGTCATTGTGAGGCACAACAGGCTGTGGAGCTGCATCATGCTGCCTGTTCAATTGTTTATTTAAGGAAGCAAAAACCCCTCAAGTCTTTGCTGCTGGATTCTCACCTCAAGCCCTGGGCTTTGGCAGCCTGCTGACTGCCAAAGCTTGATTGTCCGAGTCTGAAACAGAACAGAGCAGTGTTAAGACGGTGTGCATTGTTCCCTAATTTCTTCTCTGGGATTTCCTTTTACCAGCTCTCCCCGCCCACCCTTCACTCTCCATCATCCTCCCTCTCCCTCTGAAGGCCTTGCCAAGCTGTCTGGCACATGAAAACAATTGTTCTTGCATGTTTGAGGAGACACAACTGTCTCCTCGCATTGGCGAGCTTCTCCCCCACCGAAGCTCAGCTGACGGTCAAACAGACAGACTTCCGCTCCCTCCTCTTCCTCCTCTTCGGGAAAGCGCTCATGTTCAGTAAAATCAGAAGAAAGGTATCTGAGCCTGGAACCACAAAGTGACTCACAACTATCAATATCTTTGACATGCAGGTGGAGCCAGGGGCCATCTATCCAGCCAGCGAGCGTTTGAAACATGCTGAAGCAGAGTCTGAGAGCAAAAGCCATTAAAATATTACCATGTGCAGGTTTATGTCTCACAACAGCTCTCTGGCAAGACTACACAACGATGAAGATAAGCACCCATGTGGGAATCAGACCTGCGCTCCCAGATGATGCCGAAAAATGCTTTACATCCTTCCTGTTTCTGGATCATCTATTTTAACTTTTTTCTATCTTATGTTAGTGAGGCAAGGACAGAAACACTTTGAGCTGCTGAACAGTGATTTGTGTTTTATTTGCAAAGGTGTTTTCATTGAACGAGCTTACTAGTACTCATTAAATTGTGCTTCCAAAATGTGCCACTTCCTCTTCTTATGTAAGTGTCAATCACTAAGAAGAACACTGAGATGCAAAATGACACTAGTTCCTCTCTACTTTTATTCATGAATAACTCTATACTATATATCTGTAGTGTACAATAAAGTGCTGAGCTTTTCAATGAGAATTACAAAGAAACACATTTTACACATAGAGTGGAATTTAAGCTTTGCATTTTATTGCACAATTAGACATTATTCTAGCATCTTTTACCCAAGTCATGCAACACCTATGAGGGAAGTCCAAAAAGCTTTAGCTTGAAAGTTTGGAAAAATAACCAATGGGTAATATATAAAACATCCAGTATCCAGTTAGCTATGCATACAAAAAAGATAAAAATATAAAACCTCCCTTCAATGAAGATTACCTAATTTAGTACCTAATTTAGTTCTGTTCTTTTAGGTAAGACAGCAGAGCTCCATCTATTATCGTCATGTCACAGAACATAAAACTGGCAGGAGGAGGTGGAACTGCCGTCTGGCTTCATTTAAGCTCCGCTAAAATTCTCTGTTGGGACTGAGATGTCCAAGGAGGAGGAAAAACTTACCAAAGTGAAGCGGTAAACCTTTGCAGTGATCTCCAGGTGGCTCCCCTGGACCCTCGCCTGTCAGATAGGTTAAACAGATCCAGACTGATTTTTACTGACTTTACTTGCATTGTTTGTTCCCGCCTTTTTCTTCTGATCACCTCTGCCATCTTTTCTTGTTAACCTTTCATCTTAGTAAAACCTAAAAAAAAATTGTTGATTTGATTGAACACTCAGTATTTTGTTTGCTCACTCTGAAAAGCATCACTAGAGATCGGTACATCTGGGTCCCAGTGCCGGATGATGTCAAGACTGGCGATGACCCAAAGCCCCGCCGCACAGAGAGTTCCTCAGAGAGGTCGGCTGCGTGTTGTTTTCCCTTCCGCTGCCTACGTGACATCTTCCTGCCGGGGGGAGCCTCAGGGAGCCATCTGAGGAGGCCCGGTCCCTGAGTGAGGAGGACAAATTCGACTTATCCTGACAGAGCAGGTGGGGGAGGGACGGCAAAGGAAACTCAGACCCCCAACATGCACCTTTAGCTGCCTTAAAATTAACTTTCCATACACCCTCCTGTTTCACCGGGGAGCCTTCCTCTGTCATTCTGAGGACTGAGTTTGCAGTCTTATTCAAAGAGATGCCAGAAGGGAACTTGGGCTCAGCTGTGTGTCGCTGAGCTGCAATCTGCCTGTTAAAGCTTTCATTACAGACTGGAGAAGAGGCCCACAGAGACAGGGCGGCTTTTGCTTTGCAGCATTATGAAATACAGACACATGACAAATTAAAGGAAAAAGCTGAACCCTTGACCCCTACAGTTAGGAGATCTTTTTTGTGCGGTGGGGAGCATTTCACAGCCACTATTTGGGTCCGGTTGTATTTATTTATTGAAAGAAACACATTGGACAAATTAATCAAAAAATGTTTATAGGAATGAAAACACTACAAACATTAATTAAACTAAATACTTTATAAGCATTCAAAATACTTTTCATCTTGCCAGTTATCTGATGTGCATGTATGTGTCCTAAAGAGAAGCTTTACTACAAATCAAGTTACAGTTACAGTTACCTTTATCCATTTAAAGCCTTTTCTCCTCATGGAAAGGTGTCCTCCAGGAGGATAATCCCCTGCTACCACTGGAGAATTATGATAGGAATACTTTTGGAGGGATAATGTGACAGATATGTGATTGATATTGGCATACCTACAGAGATTGTGGAAGAACGTGTTAGACAGTGCTCTCCAACATCATCACCGTCATCATAATCATCCTCAAAATGTCAAATGAGGGAAAATCTTTTGGAAAACAGGTCTTCCTTCCCTCTAGTAGATTTTCAGGGGCTCAGAGAACGAGTGCCAAGGGACACTGAAGCTTTTCTGACATGTGCTGCCTGAACACTTTTATGTTAGTATTTAGTTTATCAGCATTTGTCAGTGAAAGCTGTCTGAATTTGCTCTGTGCTACAGAAACAGGAGTGCAGAAAAAGATGGCAAGCACAAGAGAAAGTTCACTTTTGCAGTGCTGATAGCATGACAACTGTGAGAACCTGAATATTAAACTACTAATAAGAGATGACAAGATAAAAAAGATACATATCTTGAAAATCTGCTCTTGGATTAAATTTCCATCATATGCAATCATTAAATGTCACTTAGCTTTCACTTCAATACTACACTGTGACCTTTGACCTCTCACCCCATCTCCCTGTCTTTTGGGCCCACAGCAGTGATTTATCCCTCTGACATACCAACAGCTGTGTTGGGGGCTCCGAACAGAGTGTGGGCTACTATTTGCCGTGACTAATCGATAACAGACTTCAAAAAAACACCAATCGTGAGTTTTGGGAAAAATACACCACTCAGTGACACTGGAAACCCTGAACCTTTTGCTGTGGGTCTGCAAGACTTCATAAACAGCGCATTGGCACCATCGCTGTAAACAGTGGAAATGTTTGTATGTGTGACATCTTTCAGCAAAGACATAAAAACAACATTTATACCTCCAAATCTGCGATTAGAATCAATGTTTTCAAATATTTATTAGAAAAGTGCAGCATTTTTTTCCAAACTGCAGCTGCTTATTGTACATTGGAAGTACTCTTTTTTTAAAAGTGGGTGATGAAATAGAAGACCTCAACAGATTGTTGGTCCCAGATATATACACTCCATTAATCTCCTCTTTAGTGCAGAAAATCTGAACTACATTATGATATGATTCAATTTATTGTGTTTGTGCCAAATGTGTGGGGTTTTTTTTCTTTTAAAGAAGAGGAATTGTTTTTGTTTTATAAAATATATTTTATTTAAAATTTTGCCAACAAAAAAGACACCAAACAAAAAATAATCCACAACTTAAAAAAAATGCACTGCATCTTTGAAAGGCTTATGCGTAAAGTTCCGGTCAACTATAAATATTCCTTTCTTTGGTTCCATTATTTGATCCAGCATGTGTACATGTAGATGAGCACGCTCTCCAAAACCAGCTCCGACTCTTCCCTGAGAAAGTCTTTGAGGGTTTTCAGGCTGTCAGTCATTCATTGGTCTTCAGTCAGCGTCTCATTCGCAGCGGACCCAGCCCTCGCATTTTCAAACAGTCTTTTCCATCTTTGATCTGGAAAGAAAGCCATTCTTCGGTCATATACAAGCACTCAAAAAAAACAAAAAACAAAACAAAATCTACATAAGCGATGTCACGTGAATAAATGTAGTTCCTACAAATCAACAACTAAGTGTTTTGCATGGCTCTGGTTTTCTTGCAGAAGTAAAATCAGATTCTGTGTGAGGAATTTAAAGCGAGGGTTGAGAGATGCACTGTGTTATAGTGCGAACAAACATCAGCATAAAAAATAAATTTAAAAAAGAGCTGCAATCCTAAGTCATAGACATGGTGCATTGCACTGCGCCCGATTATTGAGATAAAGTTCTTGGCATATTTTACCCAGCATTCAAATATAAACCTTTTAAAATCGAGCACGGAGATAGAAAACATTTACCCCTTTTCTTTGGTTGCTCAAACAGAAGGTGCAGATGGTCCGCGGCTGCTTTGCTCCAATCTCTCCTTGCGCATGGACCCCACCGAGGCATGGCTGCCCATCTGCGCCACCGTCTCCAATCAGAAGCACGTTGGCCAGATGAGAAATGTAGCTGGATGCCAGTCGAAGAGTTTCAATCTTGGAGAGCTTTCTATCCACGGGTTCCGTGGGTATGAGAGTCCGGAGAGCCGTAAAAGCGGTGTTGACACTCTGCGTCCTGCCTCTCTCCCTGGCGTTAGCCGCGCTCCTCTGTTTCATGACCACCGCGGAGTCTCCTTCCAGTTTGCTGGAAATCCGTCTTCGTTTGTCGGTGGAGCTACAGTAACTTTTCTCCGAGCTGCCGTCGCTCTCGCTGCGATTCTCATCGTCCTCGGAGGTGACAGTGAAGTCCGTGTAGATCATGTGCGTCGCCACAGGCCGCAGCATGGCAAAAGTCATCATTGAAAAAGTTACCAGTCCCGACTCCAGATCCGCTGTGCAACCAGTCGGAAAACAACCTCAGGGACCGTCCCTACCTACATTTCAATACGGCACAAAGCCTGCAACATACAACCAAAAACGCAGGGTTCTAATAAAGCTCACCAATTTCTCATAAGTCCGTTTGCGCAGGGCCTAGTCAGGGATGGACACAGACTACCTGGTCAGCTGGGCTCTTATAACTGGATGGGAGGAGCTGACAGCAACATTTACAGTTACACTAGCCTCTCCAGTGAAAAGGACTCAATAAACTACGGTCCTTTCCACTTAAAGGGGAAACGTTATGAGACGCTCAAGAGAGAATTGTTAGAAGAGGAAGGGATCTGTGGAGCCTCACAAACACAGTGTGGTCACCACAAAGGTGGAGCAATATGGGAATATGACATCTAATGTAATAGCAGTAGTATAGCAGAATTTGTTAAGTGGTATGGCAATGCTGTACTCATTTACTTTGAACCACTTTATATTATTGATTAAGTCTATAAACATTCAAGTTTTTAACAACGTGACTTGCCATGTATGTAAAATCAAGCTAGTAATTGTTTTTTAAAAAAAGAAGTAGAGTAACATCAGCACTTTACTTATTTTTTTTTATTTTTTATTCATTTTAAGTGTAAAGTAGCATCACACAGAAGTATTCAACGTACAAAGTGTAGTACTGAATTAAATTCCAGTTCTAAATCCCCATGCATGAGATGCAACCACTCTTAATTAAAATATAATAAATGCTTCATGAGAAGTTGCATGATTAGAAATTTTAAAAATTCCAAAGCACCGATCAATGTCTAAAGCTTTAAAGGCATTTAGGGACTGAAGTTTGCTCTCCAGTTATTTTACAGTACATAGTTGTTTCTGCCACCCATCAAGGTCTGTTGCTGTGGGCTGGTACATCACATCAGTAAAGACAAAACCTAAATTAATTATAAAGTGATTTATCCGCTGTCGTATTTGGTAGTAGTAGTACTAGTAGTAATCATAATAACAAGATTAAATTATTTTTATTTTTATTTCTTCTTTGGAAGCAAACAAAGTTAGACTAGGTTGAGTAAATAATACTATTGTTGTGTTCCTATATTGAAAGCTGTTTTTAGCTCCTACTGAGGATCTCAAGTCACAGTGGGAGAAAGTTAAGTAAGAGTAAACAAACATTGAACAAATGATCCTGGAATCACAAGAATTTACTCAGTTGCTGCCCATAGTTTAAAAAAACAAAGCGATGGAAAACGGATGATTCAGTGCCTCTGAAGCCACATCAGCAGAGGCAAGTCGGCAGCACGTTCAGCCACTTCAGTGTATCTCAGCTGCAACAACAATCAGACACCCAAACTGTCTGCTGACGGAGGGCTTACAAAACAAAATTAATCAAACGCAGGACCCTGCAGAGGGTGTGAGATTGTTCAGCTTGAGAATTAAGATACTCTCTCCAGAGATTCAACTTCATCTGAATTAATTAAAAATATTATGAGCAACAGAAGATACGCAGAATGATTTTAATTTGTTTTGAAATCTGATGATCCAGTGATAACATATTAAAGGTCAACGAAGCCACTCAGCTATTAACCAACAAATTAGATTGCTGTACGGTTAATTACATCTATCATGAAGTCTTGCCTGGAATTTGTTATTATCTTTGTGCAGTATGTGAATTTGCAGCTGCTCTGTTCATACTGGTTGGCGTGCCCTACAGTAGTTTGGGAGAATTCTGACTTGGCACCAAGATTAGGCTTTCTGAGAACAATTCTCATATTTCATGGAACTGTGATAGACTTTTGTGCCTTTGCAAAAGGAGAAGCTCAAATTATCCAGAGTGATGAAGTAAAAGCATGTTGTGTTTGCCACCCACTGAGGTCTGTATCATTGTGCTTTAGATATCTCTGAGAACAACAGCTTACACAGCTGAGAGTTTTCTGTGTAAGCTGTTGCACATTTTGCTGTTCTGTTGATGGTTGTCAGTGGTGCATGTACGTTTGTGGTCTTCAGAGAGGATGAGAATCGAGACTAAGATCCTGTGATTTTTGTCTTGTGCGTCTATGAGGTTGACATTTCTGGCTTTATGTACATCTGATATGCTAGGTAAGTAACGCCCATATGTTTACCTTTGTTTTAGGCCAGATTGTTGTTTCCTGTAGTGTTGCTTTCTAGTCCTTCCAGGTATTTCTCATGTCTTCCTCTTGGCAGTTCCTTTTTTTTTATCTTAATGACTTGCACTTTCCTGCATGATTCTATTCTATTATATAATTATATATAAAAAATATTTGAACTTTTTTTTTTTTTTCGTTTGCTGGTGTCCTGCATTCAGGCTCTTTTCCTCTATGGGGTGTCTAGTCTAATGTGTCTGCTTCTGGCATTAAAACAGCTAAATGTCATTTATGACATTTAGTAAACACCCTCAGAATAAACAGAAATAAAGCATGTCCCTTTACCAAGGACCAGGTTGCATCTATTACTAATGCCACACACCAACATTTTAAGAAGGCTGCAGAGTTTGGCACATTTAGTCAAGGAACTGCTACTTACAGTCACAATGCACAATTTTTTCTTGTTCAAAAAACACTAGTGCAGCCACAAAACTGAGAAAATATACTTTTTTTTAAATAGATCTAAATTTACTAAATAATAATAATAATAAGTGCTTTAATATTTTGTTTGGCTTTTTGTAAAACAATATATTTGAAAATTAATTGATAACTGCAATAATTACATTTGAGCATTTTTTAAAATCGTTTTGATTAAGTAGCTTACGCGTACTGGTCAGTTAACATTACTGAAACATGATGTGGGTAATTATCAGTACTGTAAGCGTCGGAGGTAGTCTAATAAAAAATTTTAAGCATTGTACATCAAAAATTGACATTTTTGAGTATTTTAATATGCTGACATGAACATTTAGATTAAAACAGATATTTGTTCAAGTGCGACTTCAAAGAGCCAGTGTCTAATTTACTCCACAATTAGAGGGGATAAAAAAAAAGTTTAAAGTCATTCAATCTGTATCTTT
Source organism: Hemichromis elongatus (assembly GCA_015108515.1). Taxonomy (NCBI): domain Eukaryota; kingdom Metazoa; phylum Chordata; class Actinopteri; order Cichliformes; family Cichlidae; genus Hemichromis; species Hemichromis elongatus. Next base: position 33,745 of record VUQR01001594.1, on the reverse strand, counting down.
CTGAAGTGGCAACGGCACAGTATTGTCCAGTCTTCTAACTTTAAATTGTGATTTATGTCAGTGACTGCTGCAGAGCATGACAACACCACTTTGGTGCTCTGCCCCATACTTCTGATGTCTTGTGCTGCTGACACAAAACAGATGATGAATGCCCTCTTTAATAAATACATCCCTTCAAAGGGCATGTCTGGTGATACTGTGTTTGTTCTGCTGTCAAGAAATCCGCTCATACGCTAAAAAATCAACAATGGATAGTTCCAGCTAACTAGTGTTGCATGTGTATTAGCAATTATAGTTTATTCCTCTGTGACATCAAGCTCTATTGTTGTTCAAAAGCTATTAAAAAGACATCAGTGGGCTCAACACTATTGCACAATGTGACACGTTTTCTTTTTTTACAATCAGCACGGGCTCTGAAGTTTATTTTGAGCTGACCTCAGACACACTTTCCTGCTGTGCTAAATACACATTTTAACACTAAATCTGGAGCTCACAGAGACTCCAGCAAATGCAATATTTTGTGTTGTTTAGTGATGTTGGTATACTGAAACAAGCCAGCCATTTTACAGATGATGTATTGCATTTCTGATTCAGTTACATAAGTATCAGTAGAAGGAACTTACTTATTGTGGGTCTTTTAGGATTTAGGTTTTTTTTCTTATTTTTTTCAGCAGCACTAAAGGTATGTTAGAAACTCTGGTTGAATAAAGATTCATTGGAAAAAGATGCTCACGCTCATTTGACTTGAGATTTTGGGCGCATCACTCACCTCAAGTCAAATGAGCGGTTCCTAAAGCAGAATGGGAGGCAGAGCCTTCAGCTTTCAGACCTCTCTTCTGCGGAATCAACTTTCAGATTTGGGAGACAGATACCATCTCTAATTTTTATTGGTTAACCTTAAAGCTTTCTTTCCTAAAGCATATAGTTACGGCTGGATCAGGTGACCATGAATCCTCTCTTAATTACTCTGCAATAGCCCGTGGCTGCTGGGGCCTTCCCATGATGAGCTGAGGATTGTGTATATTTGTCCTGTTTTCCTCCCCTAACCTCAGAGGGGACTTCCTCAACCGGGTTCTGCTGAGATTTCCTCCTGTTAAAACGGAGTTTTTCCTCCCCACTGTTGCCGAAGTGCTTGCTTATATGGGCTTGTCTGATTGCTGCAGACAGCAAATGAATTGAGAGGCTGTACCAAAGCAAAGCTTTTCTAGAGGGGTCCAATAATGCAAATATAGTTTTGAAAATGAAAAAAAATCTGTTCCCTTTAACAATAGTTCTGTTTTGCATTAAAGTTATTACATGTCAGCTGAGAACAAATGTTGCATACACTTTCTGTTTGTCCCGTCTGCATCATATTTAACTGACACCACAACAGGCGTCTTGGGCTTTTTCCTACACCTCCAACTAAAGTCTACAGAGCGATTTTAGAGGACTAAGCTGATGTTAAATACCTGATAACTGATCACTGACAATGCTTTCCAATTACTTTGATCATCATTTATACTGGAAATGCTCCAATAGAGTCCTATCGCAGTTCTGCAGGCAGACCAAAATACAGCCTATTGTCATTAAGCCACATGAACACTTTCACAAAGCTACTTAAAGTAGAAAGTTTGTGCACAATGTGTCTCTGTTTTGAGGTCAGAGGGTGGATACGGTGTTGCAAATCTGGCACAAATTACACGCCTGCAGCCACCAGCAGTCTGAGGGAATTCCGGATAGGAAGCTGTGAGAAGTCCTCATCGAATCAAACGGAGTTAAACCTAAACTCTTTCAAGAGGGTTTGGTTGTAATGCCTCCCCAAGTGGAACAAATGGTTGAGCTGGCTAACCAGAGATCATTTTTCAGCTTCATTTAAAAATGTGGACGAACTAAACAAGGAAGCTGGAATCAGCTTAATAGTATGTGAGCAGTTTTCCTGCACCACTGAGTCACTTTCAAGATAAAGATTGATCACTTTGTAAATGCATTTCTAGACGAATCTACCACAATAATACATTCCACAAACATGGAGAAAAATGGAGTTCAATAGAGATTTTTACTGGAATATCTGACTCTTTTAATAAGCTGATTAATATTGTAGCAAATTATGTCGTTGTAATTCATACATTTCTATAACATATAGGCCTATAATTTCAGCAGTGCTAAAAATGTTTTTAATGGGATTTGGCTGCTGAAAGAAAGATGAAAGACGGTATTCCAGTTCTTTTCCATCAGATATGAAAAATCCAAAAAATTTTTTTTTACTAAATCCAAGATATTTAATCTCTACACAAAGCTTGTTGTAATCAGAAAAGGTTCAAAAGCCAGTCATTACTGCAGTCTAACCTTTCCCTCATTAGTGGTTTGAATGTGAATGTTTATTAACTCTTATATTAACCTCCTTATTATGAAAGTTTTATTGCTTAGAGCCCCACAGTCTCCATGGGTTCCCCCAAAATAGCACAAAAAAGGAAAGACAGTTAAGGAACTGTCAGAACTACTTTATGAGTGTGTGCATCAAAAAACATAAATTTTAAGATCAGTCAGCTTTGTTTTAATAGTTTTCCGTGATTATTCATGCTGATGTTTGGTACAAAAATAGCCTGTTTTTGCTTCATTTGTCCGCTCCTGGGTATTTGTTTCGGTGTTTCTTTTTTTAAACATTTGTAACAGCATCAAACCCAGTTCAGTGTAAAAAAGCATCACCAAATAGAAGGCTTGTAAACATGAAGTAAATACCATTGAAAGCAATACAACAGCAAACAGTCAAAAAAGTAAATGAGAAATGGAAATCAAGTCTATGGAAGTGGTGTGGCCTTAATTTATCTGTGTGCTATCCTGGTGCCTCGTCACACTGCTGCGTTCACATAAAGTTTTATTGATCTGTTGCACTGTTTTAATCAATAAAATCATTTCCTCAGGTACAGGAGCAGGCTCTTTAAAAAAATCCTAAACTGCAGGCATATCTCTCTCTCTCTCTTTGAATAATGACAGCCTTCTACATGCGATTAAGCCTGGAAACAGGAAATTGGCTGAAACACAAGTCGGGCAAACAATTGGCAAGAACGTCACCAACCACCTCTCCCAAAAACAAAAAAACACCAATCTGATTCATTTGTGAGTTGTGTGTGTGTGTGTGTGTGTGTTAGATTCCATCCATTTGCCTCAAACAGTTCCTCTTCTTAACCATTAAATCCTCTTGATCTGTTTAAATCCTCAAAGATAAAGTGTACAGAACCACCCATGGAAACCGCTCCCCTGAAGCAACAGGTGCAATGTATTTTTTCATACCAGTATTGCGTGTCAAAACCCCTTTGAGGATACGGTTACTTCCAGACAGTGAGGGAGCTACAGGAAATCTTCTCACACGCGACGATTCAAAGGTGAAATTTAGAGTCCTTTAGGGGCCGCTCAGTAAAAGCTGCCCCGGGTCTCCCTTCACTTCCTCGATGGCCACAAAGGGAGACCAGCAGGTTGCTCGCAGCTGATGTCGGAAAGGCCACGACTCAATGTATAGCCAACCTATATTATTCTGTAAGACTACAGTTCCTTCCTCTAAGACTGAGGCAAAGGAACTCCTGTCTGGCTTGATTTAGTAAGCAAGGCCTGCCTCAAGGTCAGCAACAACAATAAACTAGGTACTATTTAATAGAGGCGTGCATTAATTTAGGAGATGTAAGGCAAGAAAGAAACATCTGTAGTCTGAACCATAGCCTGAAGAGTGAGCAACTAATCAAGGTATTTTTAACATTCATCTGAGTTCGCCTTGGTTAAAGTATTTGATACGAGCTGACCGGTACGATGAAGGATCCTCCGCTTTCTGAGTCAAAACACAATCTGGACGGTTACACTGGGGATCATTTTGAGGCAAGAGAGAGACAGACTGACGGCAAGCACAATGAGCAGATTCAGCAAGACTTAACATCTTGCATTTTGTCAGCTTGATGTTCTCATAACACCTCACTCCTTTGGCAAGCCATCTGGTCTATAGGCTCCTTTCTATTACCTCGTTGTCTTATGCTGTCTGGAAAATCAAAATCAAAGTTGACTGTGCATGAAAAACGTGGGTGAATATGACTGAAAAACTACAGCATTGTGCGACACCACAGCTACCGAGATTTATGAAAAAAAACAGCAGTTTGCAGAAACTTTCTCCTAGTTATTGAAAAGAAAATCTGCAGCTGCAATGTAAAGCCGGCCATTTGATTCTAAAATTAAAACTAGATCCACAGGGACCTTCTAATACAATTCAGACAAAAATAACTTCAACCAGCGACAGAGAAGATTTAGTTAAATCTTCCCCAGTACACAGAAGCACATCTAGAGGTAAATTTGAAGGAAAGCCACTGGTGGATACAACAGGCTTCTTTTTTTTGTAAGCAAGTGTCACAACAGTAAAAGGACATAAGCAAAATTAATGATAGCTGAATTCAGTTTCACTGCTTCACTTTCTGCTGCTGTGCTGTGCATGCTGGCTGGCTGTCACAGGAGCGCTTCGACAGAAGAGAGAGGTTGTTCATTTTATCAGCAACAGCTGTGCTTTTTCCAACTTTGACAAGTAAAAATGTCGGCTGTGAAAACACCTGATCGTCTCCAACCATCTTACGCTGGAGGGTTACTCCAATATGTTTACAGAATAAACACTCTGCTGAAACAACTGCTTCATCATTTA
>VUQR01001594.1:16362-29074 GCA_015108515.1 Hemichromis elongatus | reverse complement strand
GTGAGCTGATCCACTGCTTGCATCTGAGCATCCACAGACAACTTTTGCTATCGGGGCCCTAAATTTAGCATCAAAATAATGATTAACTAGCATTATTAATGCAAAGGTTTAGATGAAGCTTAGCGCTGACACCATATAGGATGATGGAAAAAGAAAATAGGAGCTCTACATGCTTTTTTTTTCAATAGATGCAAGTCGTATTCTCTTCATATATATATATATATATATATATATATATACATACATATATATACATACATTGCAGCTTTGAATAAAATACATATTTACCATGCCTGTGTTTATGTCACAGTTTAAGAAGTTTGTTATTATAAAAATCATCTTCACATCATCTTTATGACATGAGCTGAGAATGCAGACTGGAAAATGCAAAAAAGATAAAAGTGTAATTTAATTTAAGACTGTTTTTTATTTCTTTTCTTTCTATACTTTTAAAATTGGGTTTATGGGATAGTTGGTACCCTGTTTTCTCTGACAGCTCATTTTGCCTTTCTCCTGACATAAAGTACATTCTCACTTCTGTGTCTTGTTATTGGGCTCATTGCTAAGGTTTCTTTTTATAGCCAAGATGAATATATGCTAAATGAATTTTCTCTTTTATACTTTCACACTATAAGTCGATTTAAGTTTTAAAAAAAATACAGCTTATCTTAGCTTAATCTTAGATGTCATAAGAACTTTAAGAAAATTGTTACATTTTTATTTACAGATGATATTTGGCAGCATTAAAGCTATCACATGATTAATATGCATACATTTAAGCAGCTTCAAATGACGAAATGTCACATATTTAACTAAAGCGCTACATTTCCCCCTGCTGGCAAAGCCTTCACACTGCAGTCGTCAACAGAAGAGTTAGAGCCATAGTATGTATGATCCACCTGAGGCAAGTACATTTGAAGCAGGGGGTGGAAAGCTCCAAGGTGCTCCAGCATCACCGCAGATCAGGCGTTGAAGCCCCCAAGTAAGTGCTTAGGTCTGAGATGTTTGATTTGATGATCTTTGCTGGAATGGTCGGCATGTTCAACCTCTGATAGGCAGCAAACCTGTGACAGCCTCCAAAGGAGTAGTAGTAATTTCCTCCCTCTCTGCCTGTGATCCAGAGCACATCAATAGGAGGAACGACGCTGATGTCTGCTGTCTCCTGCAAGGAAAGATAAAGTGTCAATTAAAGCGTACAACTAGATGTGGAGTGAAATTTACGCAAGTACGACAAGAAAGTGTCTTAAATTAAAAACCAAGTGTCATACATATATTCTATTTATTGCCTGTTCTGATAAACCAGAGGAAGATAATAATTCTCAGATCTTCACATTAAAGTGAGGAAGGAAATATTTTTTTTAACTAAATATGTATTGATTTTAGAAGAAAACACCATCCTTTAACACCAAATCCTATGTAATATCGTACTTATCATACTGAAACAATGTCCTATATTGCAAAAGTCAACACTGGATAAAACGCCAGCTTCTTTTTTATTTTCTTTTTAATGAGGTGACAGACTCTTTTCTACAGTCTGTCTTGTATACAGTGAATGGGGAGAAAGAAGAGAAGCCACACAGGTTAATGCAGAAGGACTACCCGCCATGGCTTCAGCAGGACCGGAGATGCCAACGTGTTGTCTTCATCACAAGTACATCACTTACTGAGAGGAGTTGGGATAGTGTTTGGGAAGAAGAAAACAAAGATGTGTTCCAATGTTTGCTCACGTTTGGGAGGGGGTCTTGGAAAGTAACAGTGTCTGGTTTGAAGTATTTGGCACTGTTTTAGTAAAGCCTGCCACTACATAGGTGTGTGGCTAAACTGAGTCATCAGTGGGCCAGTATCAGCCCTGAAACTTAACAGTAATCCACAAGCAAACGTAAAGATAAAACAACCGTGTCACCCTTATTGTGTCCATCAGGTTCTGGACTTTCTGCTCGTCCAGCACTGGGGGAAACGGTCTGATGATGACCTGCATCGGGATGTTATGGACCTCCTCCACGGTGTCCGAGTGAATTGACCTGTTGTCGCTGCTTTGGTCACCGCCCGCCGGTCCACGGTCAGTGGGCGCTATTGACATATTTCTGCCGGATAAAAACACCAGCTTCAGCGGAGAATGTGCACCACGGTACAGCCGAAACATTTAGCCTACCCACCGACTACAGTACACTCAACTGTTTCTTTACTTCCTGTTGTTAAAAAGGGATAGTTTTGATTGGTTATTCTCTCTGTCAATCACGCAATTGCCAAGCCCTCTCGAGGGCAGCGGTCACATGGGTTCCATCCAAAGTAGAAACTTCAGGTGTGCGTTTGGTAACATTTAAATGGATTTATATAACGCGTGTGTGCAAAACTGCTGTGTAAAATTCACTCCAGAAATTAATCGTGCAGTTATGTAGAGCTGCAACAACCCCAGAGCCCTTCGGTGGCAGTGGCTTCTATTAATGAGGTCAATGTTTGTTTGTGGACTGTTGCACGATATGCGCTTTCTCCTCCTCCTCCTCCTCCTCCTCCTCCTCCTTACTTGGTGATATTCTATTTTTTGCAGGGATTTCAAAGAACCAGCCAGGTTGCTGTGGCTACATGGAGGGAAAAAAACACGATGTCTGGGCTCGCACAGGTAAGAAAACTTCAAAAGATCTGCAGCGGTGGAGCAGAAACACAACTATTGTTTTCTCCAAGCAACAGCTACAGCAAGCTACAGCATCATCTTTTAATGAGACAATTAAAACTGATTTCTTGGACAGGAGAAGCAGCCCATTATATTGAATTATTAGAAATTCTTTGAAATGCAGTGGCAGCGCCTTTTATGGTGATTAATTGGTCACACGGGGATCAGTTAGAACATGAAAGTGGCCTATACATAGTGTGTAATCATTAACAGAGGTATCAGCATATAATATAGTATTGCAGATTAAAGCTGAACAAAATGCATCCTGTTATGCTGCAGTGGGTGTAATCAGCTTCTTTTTTTTTGCCACATTGTCAGGTGATTATGTAGTAACAGCAATCTGTTTATTGTTTCACTGGAAAACAGCTTAGCTTTGAAAACTCCCTCACATTTTCTACTTTGTTTCCTTAAGAGCAATTTAGCTGACACCAGAATACTGAAAACCCCACTTAAACTCTAATATAGTGACATGGATCATAATATGCTGACATGGGCTCCACGATTTAGTGTTCCTGCATGAATAACTACAGTATAGTAAATAAGTACGGTGACATGTCTCTCCCCTCTCATTCACTACTTCATACCATAGTCGAATTGTGCGTCAATCAAAAGCCGTTTGAAAAGAAACCAGCTTCACATGAAGACAAGAGACCGTGTCAGTCAAGCAGTATAGACATGTAAATCGTCTCCAGCGATGAAGTGTGTTCGGAGTCCCACTACACTCTGCGTGACCCTCTGCTGTCACAGCAGGGTGGTATGCGAGTTGTTAACATATCTCAATTACTTAGATTGAGTTAGTCACACAGGTACAGCGGCAGGTCACGGAAGAACAGTTCCCACATAATGATTTGCTGTTAATATTAGATTTCAGTCCCCGTGGGATTGTCACACTTAGAGCAGCTGGAGAAAATTACCTGCCAGCTTTCAGACAAGGAAGTGAGCTATATTTATTTACGCAGTATTATTTTTTTTTACAAGTTGACATGCTTTTAAAGTGATAATTATTCTGACGCCGGTTTTCAGTCTTCTTTGTGACAGATGAATGTGTGTGAGATCTTAACACAGTTTAGCAGCAGCGGATGTCTGTGTGTTTCCGGCCGAACGTGTGACTGATTTGCTCAGTGATGTTGATTACTCGCCGATGGCTCTCGCTGCTGAAATCTATGAAATTATTTTCTGCACTATCTCCTTCAAGTGCATGAGAATGAGATTTCTGCTTAATGATCTCCCTCGCCTTGAAATAAATTTGCACCCCAAATCTCATCTACAGAGAGAGAACAAGTGGTGTATCGGAGAAAGGTTATTTAGATGTGGATTAAACTGCAGTCACACTTAGTGCACTGTTCAATGACCTTATAGCAAAAACAAAAGCACAGAGACATTTTTTTTTTAACTGTAAAGCCAAAAGGAATAGTTAATCTAAAAATCAAATTAACACGATTTCCCTCTCGCCTGTAGTGCTGTTTATCCCATACTGTTTGGTGTGACTCTCCCAATAAACGTATAAAGAAGTAAACGCCACTCGTCTTGTGGTGTTCGAGGTGATAAGAAATGCATGTGAAAAAAATCATATGACCTGGTTACTCAACAAAAATCGACAAGCCATTTAGTGAGCAGTCTCATATAGGAACTATTTTCTTCTTCTGTCTACGTCTGCCATTCCAGTGAAGCTAACGCTTCAGCTTATATTCTGTCATGCTCTTTCCAACTTCTTGTCATGGGTAGTTGGACTCTTTCTTCTGCAGAATCATAGGATTGGCAGATCTGGTTTGGTATAGAAAGAGTTTTGCAGGCAAGTTTGATTAACTGAATCATGATTTCTTCCAATAGACATTGCTGCTGAGTTTTCTTTTCTGTTTTTTTTGGCACCACAAGATACAATTTGCATTCCCTGGCCATCTAATTAGATACACTTTGCTAGTACTGTGTTGGACTTCATTTTGCCTTTGGAACTGGCTTTATTCTCTATGGCATACATTCGACAAGGTGCTGGAAATATTCCTTGGAGATTTTGGTCCATGTTGACATGATAGTGTCACACAGTTGCTGCAGATTTGTCATCCGTGATGTGAATTTCCTGTTCCAAGAGATTATTAGAGTTTTGTGACAAAGCCGTCAGAAGATATGTGACATGTTCAGCATCAATATTCAGGAAGGGTGTAGGGTTTAAACAATGCTCAAATGGAACTAAGGGACCCAAGGTGCCAAGAAAATATCCCCTCATACATTGCTACCACCAGCCTGAACCTCTGATATAAGGAAGCATGGATCCATCCTGCATGGATCAATGCTTTGATGCCAAATTCTGACACGACCATCCAAATGTGGCAGCAGACATCAAGACTCATCAGGCAACATTTTTCCAATCTTCTGTTATCCAAAATTGACGAGCCCTCTTGTGAATTGTAGCCTCGGATGTCATTTTACAGGAGTACCACCCGGTGTGGTCGATGCTGTGCCTTCAGAGATGCTCTTCTGCGTACCTCAGTTGTAATCAGTGGTTGAGTTAATTGAGTTGCTGCTGCTTTCCTATCAGCTGGAAGCAGTCTGGTCATTCTCCTCTTGACTTCTGGCATCGATCTGCTGCTCACTGGGTATTTTGTCTTTTTCAGACCTTTCTCTGAAAACATGGTTGTGTGGGAAAAATATCAAACTTAATTCACCTTTCTTTCCCATTCTGATGCGCAGTTTGAATTTCAGCAGTTCATCTTGGCCATGTATACATTTCTAAATGCTCTGAGTTACTGCCATGTAATTGGCTGATTAGATATTTACATTACAGAGCTAGGAAAGTGACCAGAGAGTGTATCTCCATAACTCGGCAACTCACATCAAAACAGTTTGTCCCGAGGACCAGAACTGGCCTGTAGATGATCTCATTTCATGAAATCAGAAAAGAAAAACAAAACGACCTCCAAAAGTCAGTAAATATCAGTTAATGTGGAGGTGACTGACTACACGGTATCTGTACTGCTGTTTAGCTCAAACCCAACAGAGGGCGCTACACTTACTTAAGCAAGCCAACATTTAAACACATGTGAACACATAACAGCTGATAGATAAAAATCTGGCCTCTATAAATCAGACAGACAGTAGCGGTCTTGCAAAGTGATCGCAATTGAATCATTCATTGTTTATCTATCTTATTAAAAATTCAGTTGGCTATAAAAGGAGTAACAAGACATAAAATGATTTTAATTCTTAAATATTGTTGTAAATATATTGTTGTAAATGTTATTGTTATATATGTTGATGTTTATATAGAAAATAGATTACGTGTTTATTAAGACATAATTGTACTGAAAAAACTTAGTTGTTCTGTTACGTTTTACACAAGTTTCATACAACTGTAAAAAAAAAGAGATACACAATAAAGATACACAATAAAGTAATAAAATACACAATAAAGAAAGTTAAAGTTTAGTTTTTATGTGCCAAGGCGTCTGTCTCTCTATCCGTTGATTCATAGTTCACAAGAGTCAGTTCTCCTCCTACATAATTGGTCAGAATTTATACACTGTGATAATTTAATGCGTCTCCATCGAAACTGGGCTCAGGATGAAGGTCATATTTGCTATTTTACAGGCACATTTCCATTTTCAAATGAATCACTACTCCTTTTAGTGTGACCTGATAAAAAGGCTGCGATAAAACAATCAGACATGCCTACCGAATTCATCGAGTTGAACGTAATTCGGTACTGTCTCCTTATCATGTTTGAATTGATTTGTCCAATAAATATACCTTTTCCTTACTTTAATTAGTATGTTTGTTTTTTTTAAGGCACAACAAAAAGGAAGAAAAAGCATTTCTGTTTAAATATAGGATTGAATGCCCCTTTCAGAATTAACAAATTCTGGAAAATATATATTTTTAATCCTTATCAGTCCTTTCTTGATTGGTTTCAGCTCGGTGTAAAAATTCTCACATTAAAGCAGCAAATATTTAGAATTTTGGTAAAAAATTTGCTCTGTTATTTTTCAGTAATCAGAATAGTTGCTGATTGATGAACTTATACGGTAATCAGCTAATTATTGCAGCCCTGCTAATTATAATGTAATGCAGTGCTGTCCTTGTTACTGCGTACATTGTATATGAAGGGAAAAGGAGCTATTTAAGGAATGCCCTCCTTGACTTTTGCCTGAGTGCTGATGACAAGTTGGATATCTAAGATGCATAAAAATGCGATTTTAACATGACTTCAAAAAGAGAAGCATACGGATGAGGTGGACCCTCTGCCAACAGAGAGATGAGGAAACAGATGGGTTTTACACAAACAGCACAAACATCAAGAACACTGAGTTAAAGAGCTTGGCAGTCTCACTTGATGAAACAGTGAGGAATGGAGGCGCTTTAATGAGCATCTCTCCTGTGATGCAGAATGTGAAAAGACAAACTGTTAGCTCTTAAAGGGGCAGTTTACAGTTGGTTGGTCCTGGCTGGTTTTACCAACCTCTTGTTGAGTGACTTTGGTCAGGGTGCAGACATGCTGGTTATGCAGTGAGAGACTGTTTGCATGTGGATTTGTGGAGCTTTTCATTTTAAATACGATGCAGAGCAGATTTTCTCCTTCAGCTGAATCATCCAGTTGAACTGACAGCACTGTCATCAACATCAAAGCCTGTTTTTTTTTTTTTTTCCTTCTTAAATTGTTTATGCTGACAGTTGGTGAACAGCCTACAGATGGCGCCAGATGTATGAAAAGGGTCAGAGCAAGGGCCGGAACCAGATAAATGAGACTTGGATTAGTTCATGATAATTTAGATAATTACAAAAATGATTAGTTGTTTGCTTTTTCACCAGTCAGTAGCTGAGAGACACCTGCAGCAACTGAAATAAAGAGTGATTTTAAATTCAAAAGGAGCATCCATTAAGTCTTATTTTATGACCGATCTTTGATGAATTAATGAGCCATTTATTCCATGAACTGTGAAAAAAGAGAGCTCTACATGTGCACCAAACCTCAAAAAATGTATTCATATAAAAATCTTTAGTCTCACATGTCAGAAGCCAGAATCTGGAAATGTTTAGGAGCGAGTACCTAAAAGGATTGATTAACAATATTGTTTTTTAAGCTCTGCTTGTTTGCCTGCTGTGTTACACACAGTAACTTGTGTATGCAGAGCAGCAAATCAGAATTTGAACTACATCTAATTAATTTTTTTTTTTTAAACTACAGGTATTTTTTTCAGTTAGTTAATATTTAAGATATAGGTAAGAAGTGTTTTTGTTTTTTTTAGTATTCAAATTTTTCTCTCCAAAGCTGCTAAACAATTAAAATAAATATTCAACAGCAAAGTATTTTAGTCTGCTTTAAAAATTCTTGCACAGGTACTTGAGTATTAAATTCTTGCAGGTGAATTTCTATTTAAAATAGTTTTTTGAAGTTCAGCTTTTGAGACATTGTAATTTTCTTCATCTTCCAAATAAAGATCATGCTGTACAGAGCACATTCTATACTTTAAGGATTATTATTAGTAGTAGTAGATTCCCAATTTACTGATTAATCTAACAAATATTGTAATATAGTAAAAAAGAAATGTGATCAGTGTTGTAGGATATCTAAAGCGTTGCATGATTAAATCAGATAACATAACATATTAGTAAAAATTGGCAAATATATTCACCTATTAGTGAAGAAAACACAGCTACTTCATTTTGTGTAATGTTACCCTTTTTCCAGTGTGCGAGGTTTAGCATTTCCTATTGCTCTAGATTTGTGCGGTAGCCTTTTAGTAACCCTTGACTCATTCAGAAGGCAGAAATATTTTCTCTCAGACAGTCACTCAGAAGATGATGGTGTTCTCAAGTCAATATCTTTGAAGTGTGGGTGTAGCATGCTCAATTTTGCAGGTTGTTTTAAATAATTTACCTGATCTGCTGCCAGTGAGAGGGCAGTGGGAGGTGCTGGCTGTGTGCCGGGTTTTGGAGTGTTGCAGATGAGGGGGTGTGATATAGTATGCAGGGCCACAGTTGCCCTACCTGCCTCCTGATGGCGATCGCTCACACTGGCTGTTGTTACACACACAGCACACCCATGGGTGATGTAATTGGATTCTGTGGGTCCCCATTTTACAGTCCATTGCCGTGTAATGAAATCAGTTATTTACTTTCATCATAAAATCTGATAAGGGACAACATCTGCCGGGGTAAAGTTTGAGTGAGCACCTCATGTGAATGTTGATGTGCGGTCTGCAGTGCTGTGAGCTTAATCAGCACTTGGTTGTAAACTTGTCATTTGACTCCACACGTGAAAACCGATATGCCACTTTATTTTGTTACGTGTTTAACTTTAGGATAACTACCATGGAGGCAGGAGCCAGGATAATCACTGCTTCCCAATGTTGAAGGAAGTAGTGTGCAGCTAAGCGTCTTGTTTCTGAGCCCCTGCTCTGCTCTGCCTGCTGTCTCATTATACTGCTGCTGTGCTGCTGGAGGACACTGAAGGACACAAGCGATTGAATTCAAGTGTTGTATATTCCCTGGAAACCAATCAAGAAAAGCCCCAGAATAATAATCCCTGTCCGCTGTCATGATTCATTTTTATTTTGTTCCATATTTTTCTCTGGCTTTTGAGTCACTCAGAAAGAGTAGTTCCAGCTACCAAAAATCAATGTTCCATTAAAATTTAATGACCAGGAAGGGCTTAATAGTGGTGGAACAGATGCCTCTGCTTTTGATAACGCCGACATCTCAGGAACTCTTATTCAAAGCTATATTGGTGCTGTCAGGTCCTCTCACCATTCTCCTTCCGAGCTGTTGTGAAAAACAAAAGATATTGGCATTTCTGTGCCTCAGAGCGGTGAAATTAAAAGTTAGTAAATTGACAGTAAAGCTCATAAAATCCCTCAAACATTGACAGAGGAGGCTACAGCTGATGGCACATTATAGTCATAATTACAATTACTCACTCTGTTAATGTTGACTAAGGGATACTCCAAACAGATACCAGACTGGCCATTTTCTAAGTGTGTCGGCAAACATCTGCAGGATACGTGTGTGTGCATGTGTTGATAATAAAAACACAAAAACACCCCGTTATCATTTAATAAAATCATATTTGACTGTTTTAAAGGGAAGAAGAGTGGACTTGCAGGTTCCTTGTGCTATTGTTTTTATTAACGTTATCATTGCTATTGTTGTCATCATTATTAATTGTAGCAGAACAAGATAAAATCAAAACACCCCTCAGCAATCATGGCTTAAGTTTCTTCATACTCAGCTGGAACAGAGAAAGACAGAGAGAGAGAGAGAGAAAGAGAGGATGAAAGTGGAAAATCTTAATCAGTTTTTTTTTTCTTTGAGGACCATATGGAAGGTTTCAAGCAGCCAACCATATGTTGAAGGCTTTTGTCATGGAAATCATACTTTTTGGCACTTTTTCATTGCGCAGCCAAGCCGGGCACATAAATAGAAGAAAATAAATTAAAAAGAAAGAAAAAATCCAACTAAAAAGAAAAACAGAACATGATCAAATCTTTGAGAATACACAGAGTTTGAAGTTTTTTTGTTTGTAACTTACAACAGATAGCTTTTTAATCAAGACACTCCCTGATTCACGTGGCCACCCAGACTGCAATTGGTACCTGTATTTGTCTTTTTTTCTTTAAATAAAAAAGACAGCATGAATAGAAAAAGAGCAATTAAATGTCTACATGCATTGTCATATTATTGCTGTGATATATTTACAAATATATTTACAAAATTATCAAAGAGGAACAATGTTTCCCTACGTCTAAATCAGTAGTTTGCAATCAAATTGTGCCTCCCTTTCTGCAATTAGTATTTTCTCTGAGGAATAGCTGCAATACTCGCAGTTTTAGATGGAAGCCTACAGGTATAATATATTTCCAATCAATCCGTTTTAATGATCTCGGTGCCTTCTGCCTTATTAAAGGTTTTGGAGATACCTTATATGGCATGGTGAAATGTAAAACATAGAATACGTTGGAAGCAATGATCTCTGCATTAGTTCACTAATACAGCGACGTGTGTTCAGCAAGTTAATCAGGAGACAGGTGGTTTGGATGCTCTCATGCAGTGATTCAGCTGTAGCGGTTAGGCGAGCATTGAGAGGATGATGGTGAAACGGGGAGAAGAGGACGGACAAACAGAGCAGAAGCCCATCTTTAGGTTCTTTTATCCTTAGTATTGTGTTTTTGTTTTATTAAGGGCAAGCTCAGCATTACTGTGATCGTGCCATCCATTTGGAATATGCAAATAGCTGACAGTGCATTTGCCTGCTGGTGCTTGACCTTCCCCTTGGAGGTCGCTCACCGACTCAATTACGCTCCCTATCTGCAGTCTGTCTGCAAACACCTGTTATCCTCCCACACTCCGCCACCCTCCGCCAATCCCACTTCAGCACATCTCATCCTCGCTGCGTCTGTTTAGAGGCAGTTGGGACAGGATGAGGATGGCTGTTGGGGTGGGGAGGGATGCAGGACAAATGATGTGGGAGTTGGAAGTGCATTACAGCGCGTCGTTTTATTGCAACAGTCTTGAAAACTTTCTCCACCAAGGCAGTTCATGTCAAGATCATTTCCATTAGTGCTGGTTAGGATATACGTGCAGCCAGCCTTACTCTGCTTCAGAGATTTCTTTCAACGGCACGTGGCACATTTGGGATCGGTTGTGACTTTATTTAACTATATTTAATTGCTTTATATGTCAGTGTGTTGAATGAGATTTATTTTAAACCTTCTAGCAATTCAGTTACTCGAGCTGCCAGAAGATAGTTTTGCACCTGGTTTGTGTGAACAACAGTAATACTTTCAGGTGAATTCAAACAGATTTGGATACTTTCTCACAATTATTATTGCTTTTTCACCTTTGCAAACTTGGTGTAACTTAATTACACTTACATTATTTGACTTGTTTTTTTTGTTTTTTTTTACATCTACATCCATGTCTATGTCGGCCATCTGTAAATATTCCTTATCGCCTGAGATTTAAAGACAGAAAGTCTCGGAAAATCTTCAGTTATGAGGAGGAAGAGGAGGGGGAGGTTGACTTTGGAGAAACCATGAGATAAAGTTGGTTCATTTTATTGCCCTAGGTGGAGCTGTGATTGTTATACATGTCAATTGCTATATCAGCTAAGTTATTGCCACAAAAACAAAAATAATTCTGCAGTCATTCATTTGAAGTCTTCTAGCGCTGCTACTGTACATTGTTCCTCTTTAAAAAACTAAGTCCCATGGACTCTCTACAGTTTTCATGCATATAAACATTTTCTTTGAAAATCAGCAGCATCTTACAAGGTCAATGGATGTTCCTTTTTTTTTTAAATTATAAACCATAAATAAATACATGATAAATAAGCAAGTCTTCAATAAATACACAAAATCAGGTAAATAAATAAATAGATAAATAGGTAAATAAATAAAGTATTTACATGATAAATAGATGGTATGCATCTAAACCATTGGCGGAACTTTTAGCGACATATAAAACAGACAAACAGAAAAATTTGACTGTCACTTTGTAACTGAGGGTGGGTAAGTCCATACCTTCACTCTGAGGTAACACTGGCGGAGGGGGGGAGCACCTCGAACACTGGGTGAAGATTGCTCGTAAAGACTGGAGTTTATGGAAGCCACCACGGTGGAGGAAGAACAACGAGTTTTCATTGCTATAGACGAGTCAACCGCACATGGCACTTATTATAACGACGAGATCATTTGGTCTGGCTCTCAGTGTCTGTACATCAGGGTGAGACTATGAATTTGATCAGACGGAGTGCGTGATAACCTGTTCAACAGGCCAACGTTTTAAAACCACTGCTCGTGCAGAATTGAATTGGATGACCTATGATCTTAAATAGCTTATTTAAATCAGCTTTTTTTGTGAGTACCCACAGTTACAAAGAAGCATTTGATTAAGAAGGGATAATCAGCACAAAAAAATAAATTTAGAAAAATCAAATAGAAAAATAACATCCATTGAATTGAAACACTGGTGTGGAAAAGGGGTTTGTGTTTTTTTTTTTTTTTTTTTTTTCTTTTTTTAATTTTTTTTTTTTTTTTTTAATTATTTTAT
>VUQR01001594.1:0-10272 GCA_015108515.1 Hemichromis elongatus | reverse complement strand
CCGCGCCCCCCGCCCCCCCCCCCCCCCCCCACCTCTATCTCTCGCTCTCTCTCCCTCCCCATTAACAGTGCACAGATGTGTGTCCTGCCATGCGTGGCAGTGAATTATCTGATTAATTAATTACATCTTTTTTGATTAGGGTGAAATCCAGAATTAGATTCGTGCTCACTAAATTGGCTGCATATCTCTGGGTTGGTTTGTGTTTGTGTGAATTCATAAGCTCATACCATGATTGTTATGCTGCATTATACATTTTATTTTTCATTAGAGATTTCATCACACGGGGAAAAAAACAGCAAAACAAAATCTTGTGGTTGCCTTACAAAGCAGAAAACACAAATGATGCACCTGTTTGATTCACTATCAACAGGAAGCACTCGCATCACATCACTAGTTTGACTAAATAACATGTTATTGTACAAATATGACTCGAGACTATTAAAGGAAAATTGTTCCTCTTTTTTGCCGTAGGTAACATCAGATTTGTGCTTTGATGCTTTTCTCTTCCTGTGGCTTAAACAGTGCTAGAAAATTCATTATCATGCAAAAGTTTCTCAGATATTTCTTTGACTGATCATTTTATTTTTTTAAATTTTAGAAAATAGCTTAAAAATACCCACCAGAGTTTTTCCAAAACCCAAGGTAGAACCTTCACATTGCTTGTTTACTCTACATAGCAGTGAAAAAAGCCAAGATATTCAGTTCAACAGACAAATAAAAGCAAATACCAGCTGTGTAAATCTGTTACCAGATAACATATTTGATAAATGATTGTGCATCAGGGTGTCAAATTATTCATAGTTCAGGGGCCACATATGGCCAGTTTGATCTTGGGTGGGTGACCTGTAAAACCACAGAATAAAAACTAATCTGAAAAAGAAACTTCCCTTTTATTTTTCCCTTTTTTGTGTGTAAAGTCCTGAACATTTTTAATGAAATCCACTTGCAAAACAAAATGTGGGTTGTTTTCTAAGATGAATGTAAGAAGCACAGTTTCAGTAGGTCAGCTGTCATTGTATGTGAGTGTACTATTAACAGATCACAGTGGATCTACAAAATGCCCGCACAAAAGCTTAGCTTGTAGAGTATTTTGGAACAACAACAGTATTTTACTTATATATAAATTGAACAGCTTTGAGAATTTCTTTTCAGTTTTCATACAGTGAAAAGCTATTTCGGACCTTTCTCTTCTCCCTGCTTTTAATAATTAATTCGTAGAATTAGCTGCGGTTAATTTACTGGCAGTTAACTTGATTAATCAATTTTTTTCTTTTATTTCAACATTCTGCCTTATTTAACTGGTAATACTATCATTTTTTATTGATTGCGTCTTAGATATTAACAGTAGTTTATATCGATATTATAGAAGTCCAACATCAGGAGGATATTTTAGGTGTAGAGCCACTTGTGGATTCTCCTGAAAATGTCAGTTTTCTTGAGAAGAACCTTTTCACTAATTTCATAAATATGGATTTTCCATGTTCATCACACTCCTAAAATTGCACTTGAAAGTGGTAAAAGGTGGTGTAGATTTACTCAGACGTCTAGGTGTGCCCACTTGCTGCAGGTTTCCTAAATCATATTTCCACTAACAGTGACCCTGTGGATCGACCGCAGCGGGTGTCGAGAGGGGACGGTTTTAAATCTGTGCGGTCAGGATTTATCACAAATATGTGATTGTACATTACAGGACAAGTTGACGCTGCTGTCACCAGGCTTATAGTCCACAGCCAAGGACGACCAAGGTCGGGGGAAGAATAATTGTCTGAAACAATGAACTACGGGGAATTTTGTTTTTCTGGTGAAATATGTTTTTAGTAAACACTCTGAGTCATCTGAGGAAATATCTCTCACAGTGTAATCTATTCTGACACTTAAATTATCTAATTTCAGCTGTTTTCTTGTTGTGGTGATACGCTAATTTTGCAGACAAAAAAAAAACACACACACATCTGTGTAGCTGCTGAGTTATTCTTCAGATTTTATTCCACAGAGCTTGGAGGTTAAATGAAGAATGAACCTTTCTTTGACTGATATTGACCTTTTTCTGCAGCTTCTTAAACCTGAAGTCTGTGTCTTCCTGAACTACAGCGCACCTCTGGCAAAAGCTCTTGTTATTCTGCTCTTTGTACAATGCAGCAGAACACAGTGTGCAGTATGTTGTTAAAGCATGAACTTTAGATCGGATAAGCTCAGGGAGTTGTTAAGGGTTACATTTATTTTTGTGACAGACTGATGCCCCCTTTTCCTACCCTTTTGAATCTTTTAATTCATATAAAAAAAAATTTAAGAATCATAAATAAGTAAAAACTAGGGCCATTGCATCTTGCCTAAAATTTCACTAAAACACAAAACAGAAAAAGTTTGATTTTATTTTACCTGGGGAATGAAAAGGCAGATTATTTCACTACTCAGTTGCTCATTTCAGCTTTAAGTGCAACAAAATTTTTACCTTTTGAACTGTTGTTTCCCAAAATCGCTATGATCTTTATGGTTGATTCATTGTAAAAATTGTGATGAACAGAATTGTGCAAATCCCAAGAAGGTACAAGAATCATTTCCAGATTGCACTGTGAGTCATTACTTTCAGATTTTAAAAGCAGTTACTGTGTTATTAGTTTAGTCTGATTGTGTTTCAGTTTAATTTTACATGAAAGTGCACAACCAGACTGCAAACTTCTTCTAAGGTTGTAAATTACATCTACACCATCCATAAAGAAAGATATGTGGATTTGGATTAGTTTATTACATTTTCTGAAAACAAATATCAAGACAATGTCTCCAATTTATTTTTATTTCAATCTGATATCTATTCATAAAGAATTATTGGATCCTGATTTCAAACAGCTGGGCCAATTTCCCACTCTGGGAAATTTTTTGTGCTACTTATTTTTTGAGTAACCCTGCTAACAAACAGACCAACAAAACAGTCACACAATAATGTAACCACCTCATTGTGCTGTAAAAATGCTACAATGTTCTTATACTGGCGAGAAAATATATTGAATATTGATATCGTCCACATCTCACAGAATGGTCGCTAGTAGCAATTTGGCTTTGTGGAATAAAACCACCTGTAAATGAAAAAGGCATCAGCCAGCATGTTTACACCAACATCTCATTAAATATTCTGTGCTCAGGCTGTTCCCCACATGGCTTTAATATGATCTGCTAATTAATTACTGTAACATTTAATCTCAAATGAATTTTAATGTTAAATTATAATGCATGCCACAAGTCTGCTACGTGTTAGAGATGAACTGTGAAAAACAACGTGCCTCAAACATTTCTACAGAAGCACAACACTTTTTTGCCAGTTGTTCCACATCCTCGTTCCCCTCCTAATGCCAGAGCTCAGGGCCACTTATGGCCCCCAGACTCCCACTGACATGTGGTCAGTGCCTCGGGATGTTACCATAGTGACTGCACCCCCGAAGGCTGGAGGGGTTGGAGGGGCTTCTCCTTTGGTCAGATGGTGGGAAGGCTGAGATACTATCCACCTTATTAACATCCTGTATTGCCCTCCAGGGTTATGGAGATGACCTGCCCAGCCACATAAATGAAGTCAGTCTAGTTGATTTGTTCCTTCACGCTGCTTCACCACAGAATTACCCCATCAGTTTATTTTATTACAGATTTGTCTTTTCTCCTGACATAGTTAACGAGTTATTGCACAGAAAACTTGATTTTTCACAGAGATTCACATGCATAAAACCTGAAACCTGAGTGTCTTAGTCCGTGAGCTGCTCCTATAATAAGACTCGTTTGGGTTAGTGAAAGAAATGCTAAGAGTCCATTAAGCGTAAACAAGCGTCTGTCTCGCCTCACTTAAAAGTGTGAGTGAGATGGCAAACAAAATGACAACAGAAAATGTTAACGAAATCTCAAGTGGCAGCGTTACCGAAAAAGACATCCCGGCAGACACCACCCAAGGCTTAAAGGATGAAGACAAAAAAAAGAAAGAAGGATGAATTTTGTAGTAGTCTGGAGATATTTTGTCTATTTAAAGTTCACCAAAGTAGCAGAGCAGTATGTGCTGCAAACTGTGTCGAAAGCATGTTACCACAAAGGCAGTTAAACACCACAACAGGACATAATGTCAATAAGAAGTGTCGGGAATGTTGGATTTAAATAGCTGATTAAAATAACTGAGCTTCGTTAATGACTCGCCGGCCATAAACATTGTCCTCAGACAGCACTTTCCCAGCTGTACACAAACTGTAGAGACAGTTGAATATCTGTGGCATCCTGTGGGCTCCTGAGGGCATAGGTACCCTCTCTTCAATTTTACATAAGAAATAATAATAATTTGAAAGGAATGATGAGCACAGATAGTGAAACCTAACTGTATTCTATTGGTGTAATAAATAAGTTCAGACCCGAGTTGTATGACTGAAATAGAAATAAATCTAACAATGGAGAAATGGTGTTTTATGCACATACAGTGCTGTGAAAACGTGTTTACCCCTGTGCTGACTGTAGCACCTGAACAGTGACTTTTAAATGGCATTTTTTTAATGAACTTAAATTAAAGATGCAACAAGTATTTATTAAATTACAAAATAAATCAAACTTATTTCCTTATTTTTCAACAGCTCTTTCACTGCATTTGGTGCAAACCTTCCTTTTACACTGACAGTGATGCGATGTGGCTCAGTGAAGAAGGTCAGGAAACCAGTAATGAATGTGCTGTAGATTTCGAGTTTAACATGAAGTCTGAATGGACCTTAACTGGCGCCCCAGTCACACTGTATCTAATGCTGTTTGGCAGATAGTTCAGTGTATCACTCATGCCCTATTTGGCTTGTGTCTGCCTGTTGTCCTGTATGCATCTCCGAGCGTGTGTGCGTTTGTTGTCCACGGGCAACTGTTCAGTAAATAGGGCAATTAAGTGTGAAAAGCAGAAAGGAGCTAGCATGTTCCTATCTCTTTGGTGGGGGAGATAATTTATGCTAATAACATCTCTACTGCTCAAGCTGCCCAAAAATGATAGCAGACCCTTTTGGCTTCAGAAGAATCTTTTCATCCTCTTGGAGGAAAAAAAAAGTGGTTTCTCAACACCTTGCAAATAAGACAGCTGTGTGGCAGTGAATGGATCTCTCTCCCTCTCTCTTCCTTTCATCTCCAGATGATAATCTTTTCCCCTTCACTGTCTTGTATGGTGGATGTTTGTTCTTCATTTAGCCTGTGGAATACTTGAAGCCTAGTTCCCCCTCTGTCTCCTCCCTGCTCTCTCTTATAGCCTCACACCCTGCACACAATCTATCATCATTTTTTCTTCAAGTGCCGTCAAAGGAAGTCGCAGCATGTGTGAATGTATTACTGTAAATAGTATCCTATGCATGAGTGATATTTCTTAATAACACTTAAATTCAAGCTCAGTATGCTGTTCATGTGGCATAAATTCCTCTGTCACACAGAGGCTTTGGGTGGCTGTGGAGAGCAGGGGCCATGCTGGCAGTTCAATAAATAATCCCTGTGAAAGTGAGCAATAAACCACATGAAATCTCTACCTCAGTCAGGAGCTCCCATGTCAGCCACTAAAGGGAAGAAAGAAACAGCAGCAACATGATGACCAGAGACCATGGAGTGTCAGGGAAATCTAGTGACTTGAACTGATGATACAATAAATAACCACTGCTGATGTGAAGCTGACAGGTACTGAGTTAAAATAATCTTCAACTATGTAGACTGAGATCTGCATATGAATATGCAGACTCAGTAGTTTATTGGTACCAGAAGGCTTCTGGTTGTAGTCATCTTGTAGTCTTGAATGCTATTGACCAACAGTGTTTAAGCTTTGGTTGCATGCAGATAAACAGTCAGACTGCAAAACATGTTGTTGGTTGCAAAACATAGATTTCAGTTACCAAAATGTAATCTCAAAACCATTTTCTGATGATGCTTTAGTTCTTTGTTTAAGCTTTTACATTTATCGTCTGCATTCACAAACAATTACCAGTGGACAGAACAGGAAGCCTTGGGCCTTGGTCCAGGTGGCTGCTGACTATACCAGAAGTCTTCACTCACTGATCTCAACTTTGAGGCAATGCAACAACTAAGAGTGAACTGGCATGATGTGACACCAATGGTTCTCCACATATTGCAATTTTTCTTTGTTCTCTATAAAAAAATTTAAAAAAAAAAACCTCATTAAAACTGTGTTATATTCGTAAGCATCTAGTATCAAACTTAAGTTTAACTTATTACTTTGTGCACAGTAAATAGTAAGTTAGCAGTGTCCTCAGTTCAATGCGGACCTCTATAGTCAAAAAACACCAGAGTTTCCATCTGTATTCACAGTACGACTCTGTTCTGGGACCTCCCCACACTTCAATGGATATACGTGCAGCAGGAGGAAGACTGCAGTACGAAAAAGAGCAGGCGTCAGTGACAACAGATGACACTGAGTCAGTTAAGCTATGTACACAATAGAAGTGATTTATTCGTTATATATTGCTTTTGAAGTTGATGGTTGCTTGCAGACATAACTATTCCAATCAGTTCAATTAAATTTTATTTATATACTACCAAATCACAGCAACAGAAACCTCAAGCTGGTAATTTCAGCTTCTGATTGCCTACGCGACCCTCAAATGTATTTACTACCAGGTCACATATCAATCAGCTGTATTCTTCACTCTCATTGGTATTCACTTTGGTCACTGGCCTAGAAGTACAGAAAAGTTTATCTGGGATCCTGCCTACTTCTCATTTCCAGCACTTTTTTTGCTTTTAAATGCTTGCAGTTTCTTGCAGTAGTAGTTTGGTTTGTGATCACCACATCGCTACGCCCACATTTCCAAAGTGGACGTAGCTTTAAATGCAGTATTATCAGAAGAGCTAGGGTAGAGGTGGGTTGCAAAGTGGGTCGCAGATGCACAGCAAATGTAAGCAGACTTTATTTCCCGTAGCTACAGGAATTAGCACAGCTCAACTGCTAATTGAAAGGTAGGTGGTTTGAACCCTAGCTGCTCTGTCTTCATGGCAAATATATCTTTGGGCAAGATGCTAACCCCAGCTTCCTCTCTGATGCATCCATCGAAGTGTGAATGTTAGAAAGTACTTAGACGTTTTAAAAAAAAGTGTTTGTGTTAATGTGTGAATGAGGGATTTTGAATAAAGCGCTTTGAGTGCTCAGGTAGAGTAGAAAAGCACTATATAAGAACCAGTCTATTTACCATTTGTCATTTAGAGGCTTATCAGCTAATGTGCCTGGCAATGAGATCAGCTAATCTGCAGGAACTGTGGCTCAGCTTGACTTTGTGGCCTACCTGAAATAATGCTTTATTTATAGATTACATAGTAATGTAGTACAGTTGTGGGATTGCTTTTTTCAAATTACAGTTTGAAATGATTGCTTATGTTTGCTAATCCAAGTAATTACAATAATTATAGACACAGCACTGATGTGTGTGTCTATGCCTAATAGACTTCCTGGTCCACGGTGTGTTAGAGAGGGCTGACTTCAAAGTTGTCCTATATGTTGTGAATTTCTTACTGCTATCATAAAACTCATGAATAAACTAGGTTTTCTCAGGATGGTGTGAGAACCTCAGCGCTTCACTAACAATAATATTAATCTAACTGTTGATTGTCAGAAAATCCAAGCTGCAGGTTAACAACTTGTTGATGCAGGGGAGGAAACTTCACGCTGTGCGTGGCAATGGCTAAGTAACGAAAGTAGTAAAAGAAATTATGAGCAAAATTACTTTTTCAAAATGGAATGAGTAATGAATTATATTCAGGGAGTAAATTTTGGAACACTGCTGGCTAATTTAGGTTATTGTGAAAGCTGGAAACAGCTTTTCTGGTTCTGTAGAAGTGATTAAAAATCCTCACTAATTAGTCAGCTTTATTGTGTTTAATCCGTGCAAAAACAGAAGTGTAAAAATGACACTTAACAGCTCTATAAGGGGTAGCATGTGCCAACCAGCAGAGACTCCAGGAAGGAAAAGGTACTCTCCAAGTAATTGTCTGAATAAACCACATAAAGCAGGTAAATTTGTGAGTTCTAGAGGTGGTGGGTGGTGGATTTCAATATCTTCTAATTGATAGGAGTAGTAGTAGATCTTCTTATCTGTGCAGAAATCCTATAAGCATATTTCTAAATTGTCAATCAGTTCTACATCTGGAATACATTTTGTGAACACAATTGTGTGGTAGAGCAATTCTTCTTCTGTGTAAGCGTGTTCTTAGTAAAGCAATTTAATTTTCTAAGGCTGTAATTAAACCTTAACTATTATAGTCACCATCACACCTTGCTCTGATTTATCGAGAAATAATTGTACAGATAATCTTAGTCTAAATTAATTGGGTTAATTAATCACCACTGTGTCCTCACCCTCCCTCAAATACAGGTATTGTAGGTCTTTTCACATTATGTTCCATCACAAAGGTCAGAGCAGTGGGTAATAGACTGTCGTTCCTAATTTGTACTTCCATGCAAAGGAAGAGCCAATGCATTACTGAGATGATATCAGCCTGTTTAAAATTAGATAACAAATGGACGGATTTGCATGCACGCAGCATGAATACAGCAGTCCGGCAGAAGGAGCGAGTCAGGAAAACAATTACATGTGGGTTACTAATTTTCTTTTTGAAGATCCTCTACACCTGTTTGCAGCCAAGGGGACAAACAAAGAGACTGGTTCCTGACATCCGGCCACGGCGCAGTTTTATTAGGGAAAAATAAATAAATAAAAGAAATCTGCAACAAACAAATTTTCCACTAGGCAACACTGAGGCAGGCATTTTCAACTTATGTGTTTTTCTTACTGTGTCAGGGAGAGAGGTGAGATCAATTTCCACAGGATTAGGCTGCCTGGGGAAAATGATTGCTTTTTCTAATACTTAGTAACAATTTTTCAATTTCCTGTGGTCTTTGTAACGCTCAACATTTTTGCAAATGAGCAAAACAGAGGCAAGCAGCGTTGCTGCTCTGCGAACTTCACCTTGGGACCAAGCATCATTTGCATATATATTGAGAGCATACGTTTTTGGTTTATAATAGTCACCATTCTGGGATGGGGGCGGGGAACTGGGGGCGGCTGGCAGGCATTCTGTCACCTGTTATGAGGCCCTTGTCCGTGAACATCCCTGGGAGACGAAAACAGGCGATAATTACGGTGCTGGGACTAAACTGGTGTTGTTCTCTCCCTTCACACTTTGTTTGAAATCTAAAGGAGAAAAAAGTATAACAAAGCCGGCTACAGGGCTCGGGTTTGTTTCTAAGCTGCTGTAGATTCTCAGAAATTCACAGAAAATGAAATTAATCTATCAGCACAGCACTGATTCTGTGGCGATTACAGTTTGAGTCTGCCACTAATAAATCCACGCGTTCCACTCTTTGCACTTTCACAGGGGCTAACTATATTCATGCAGAATCAGAGGAAATGCACTGCAGATGGTCACATGACAAATGGCTTTATTGCCCCGTTATGGAGATTTGAATCATAATTGAGTGTCTCTACAGTGATGTGTGCACTTGCTATGACTCACAGTGAGTCTCTTGCTAGAGGACAGATGAGCTCTGTTGCTTCTGCTTCAATCTACTGCTACATATTTAGATTTCACCTCAAATCTTTCTGAACCAGCCTCAGTATTGCGTCTCTTTGAATATGTGTGCAAGAATTTAATCTAATCTAAATAAGTATTTAAAAAAATGAACACGGAATGATAAACCAAATTGAATCTCCTGCAATGTATCCACTTTATATTTTTCACTATGCTTTATTGGTTATCTGAAGTTGTGTAAAGAGCAATGTGAGCATGCACGTTTGCACACTGAGGCATGTGTACCACGCATCACTGCTTTTGTGTGTGTTGAGCGCTTTTCAAAGGGCATGCTTTTGTGCAGGCACAGATGATGCAGCTGGCAGAAACATGACTATTGCTGGAAGCACGTCCACGTTGGCACACATACAGAAAGCCCTGGCTCCCGGGTCACACTTTATATAGGCTGCATAAAGGCTGCTTGCCCGTCTGCTGTCTGGCCCATCAATAACGGCTGTGATGGCCAGACTGTAAAGTGCAGAGACTTTTAAGTCTAGAACCTGAACGATTTCTTAAACAGTCACTTAGTTAATTTCTTAGCAAATAAAGATTTTCCTAATAACCTGTTACTGATATTTTTAAGTACAAATGTCCAAAATTCCAACATACAACTTATTAAATGTGAGAATTATCTGATTTTTAAGCCCTAAAACATACTTTATATTCATTTAACCTTGTCAGTGTGCATCTGAATGTCGTTTTTCTTGTCAAAAAGTT
>VUQR01001592.1:22115-32132 GCA_015108515.1 Hemichromis elongatus | reverse complement strand
GGCTGTCACTCCGTGACAGCGGTCTGGCGAGGCTCACGACCAGGCAGGTGGGCTTCCGGCGCTGCTCCAGCCGCTGCTCCAGCCGCTGCTCCAGCTGGGAGAGGCCGAGGCGCGGCGCGGGGAGCTGATCCAGCCGGGAGAGGCAGCAGCGGAAGCGCAGCGCGGGGAGATGCTCCAGCTGGGAGCGGCGGGGAAGGAGGAGCCGCGTGAGGGGCTGCTCAAGCCGGGACCAGCACAGCCACTCCAGCTGGGAGTGACGGAGGAGGAGCCGCTCGAGGAGACGGAGGTTCCTCCATCAGTTGCCGGAGCGCCTCGTGGTCCCGTGTGCCGGAAGCCCACCTGGCTGGCCGTGAGCCTCGCCAAATCGCTGTCACGGAGTGACAGCCCGCCACACAAGTCATCCTTTTTCATAAAATGTAACCAAACTTTTGAGCGTTTGTGCCGCTTAGGCGCCATGTTTCCTATTGTGTAAAAGACGCTACGCAACGTGGTGACGTCATTCGAGGCGACTGGAATCGTTTGTAAAAATGGCAAACAATTCCAAGGAATTGAAACAGTGGGAACCGGTTCTCAACAAGAACCGGTTTTCGATACCCATCCCTAATGGTTACCATAGTAAACATGTGAGATATGAGATGTTAGAGGGCCTCAACGTTCTTGTTTTTCTTGACTAACCAAATTTAATAACCAATTTGCATGTACTTATATTCAAGTATTTATTTGTATCTTGGTCACCACTGAAATAAATGTTAAGGTTCTTAGCTGACTTAGTATACACAGAGTAAATGTTGAGTTGCTTTGATAATTTCATGCACGCTAGCTTAAAGGGCTAACTTAAACACCAATCTTCAGATGAGCAGAGCCATGGATCCCTCTAAATCTTTCTGCAAGCCCTAAACAACTATATTATTCATCATAAAAAACACTACACATTGTTTTTTGTTTTTGTTGCATTAATCACTGTGTGATAATACACTTTAGAACAGACCAATGTTGATGCCATGACTGTGTCAGTTTGGGGAACTGTTTGCTTTGTACTGATATCCTCTGACAGATGACTTTATCCCCTGAAACAGTACAAAGTGTGATGGCCAATTCAGAATGAAGGGTATACGAGTCTGTGTGTTTTGCACTGCCAGCTTGGGACATCAAAAATCATCCCAGTGGCCACTTCTGACATGCTGGGTGACCAGGAGGGAGAACGTGCCATCACACAAACACACACACACTGCACACAGACTTGGGGATATGTGATACATTATTAAGTGTAGTAAAGAGAAATATGATAAGCTTTGTATTCATTTGTGGAACATGCTGTAATGCAAATACACTGCTAGAGAGGTACGACAAAATTAATGCACAGTACTGATTAAAATGTAATATAGACAGCAGAATGTTTTCACTATTAGAACTCGATCATTGTTTTCCTTTTATCTGTAAACCTAAAGGCCAAAAACGTGACAAAATTAAAACATTTTCTGATGCGAACTTGACGCACAACATATATACACACTGACAACATTGTGTTTTTGTGAATAAAAACATGCACTGTAAAAAGATGACATTTCTAATCAAGAATAGAAAAAAAAGAGATTCTGGGTTCAACTGATTCCCATGAGAAGACAGCAGCAGGTAGAATTTCATGGTTTGATCCAGGAGTTGAAGCTGTATCATGACAGCAACTAGCTGTGTGTGTCTGAGGTAAAATAGTATCTTGCTGTAATTTGTATATTCAGTAAATGCAGCGGTCTGATTGGTCAGATCTGTATACTGATCTGATAAAATAAATGCTGCAAATTTGTCTTTCAAAATTATGCGTTCAGTTAACGGCTGATAAAGAAGAGGTGAGTCTGCAAAAACAAAATTAATGCATGAAACATTTGTACAAATTGTATGTGTTTGGTCTGTAAGATTTAAAATTACTTTTTTCAGCACTGAAATGTGAGATAACTCTTCATGGCTCGAGAAAGGAAGATGCTAACATTTTTTTTCCTAGTGACAGAGAGCTAGTTTCAATCTTTTATTCTTTTAAAAATAACATGAAAAATCATAAATGTAGACAGATGCAATGTTTTGCCAATTAACTTGAAGAACTGATTTTAGTGCAATCAGCTTGCTAGCTAGTGCGAAATAAGAAGTGGCCTGCTCCCTTACACATCTTTTTTTGTAAAAAAACGTAGTGTTTCATAAAAACAGCTAAGAACATGGAAATTAATCTAGCCTCTGTTGTAAACTCCAAAGACGTCGCTTGAAAAAACATGTAGGCAGAAGTAACCAAGTCAGAAATTCTGTAGGTCTTAAAAAAGTATTACAATGCTTTGATTTCAGTTCCCTCTAAAAATGTCTTAGAAGGATTTCCATCTTGAATTTCGTGTATGGACGCGGTGAATGTTTTTTTTATGCTCTTTATGGCCTTTCAGCCACATTTGTATTAGTTTGCATTAGTTTTGAGTCTTTGTGCAGTTTTACAGATTCTTTGTGCTCATTTTGTGTCTCTATAGTCGTATAATCTTGAATGGTTTCTTTGAGCCTCTTTGTGGTGATTTGTAATGTTTTTTGTTCCTTTATGGTCTTTTTGTATCTGTGCATACAGGAGGCTTGATTGTTGTTAAATAATGCATGGATCTAGCTCATGTTAAATTGTTAAATATAGTACTATGAATTGTTGTTATGTGAAGCAATATAATGACAAAAAAACATGACTAACACATAGGCAGGTTCCTCATCTAAATCACGAGAAAAGTATAACATGTGGTCATTTCAGTGCAGTGATTGAGCTCCCTTGAATGCTGAACCTTATAGATCAGTCGGACATAAAGACACGATGGTGGTTTGACTGTTAAAGATATAAAAGTGGTTATGTCATAGCCTGTCAGCAGTATAGAACTGATAGAGTTAAACGACTGCTATCAGAAATCAATCCCACTGACAAAGGAGGTGCTTCCACTTTAAGTGTGATATAGCAGTCATGTTTTCCACTGACACATGAAATCCGGGCACAAGCAGCTTGAGGCTCGTTGGATAACAGCACCAAGCTAATGGTATGTGCATGTGCTGCTCTCCATATTTAGCTTGCAGAGAGGTAATCAAGAGTTTATGTTAAAATAAAATTAATGCACCCGCACAAGGCACACCCTCAATCAGAAGCACACTGGGGGTTTTAAATGAGCACATTGAGGAAGTTGTTGTGTGGAATGCTAAGGCTGTTAGCACCTTGCATCATGACTCGGCAGACCACCTGCACTCTTGTGCTGATGAGTCTGTCTTCAGCTCAAATTAATACAAGCTCTGCCCTGGAACTGAAGCTGCACTGCACCATTAACAGGGTGACATGGTAGGATAGGCTTCTTTCACAAAGCCATTGTGTCGTAGACCCTCGTAAGTTACTTGTAGGTTTGATCCATCTGCTTTCTGGTCAGTGGTGACAAGAGAAGATATAAATCTTTCTCATATTTGTATATTATATAGCCAACAGCTGATGCACTTAGATTAAAGTTCTGCACCCAAATAAAGCTGAACCTTCATTAATGTAGGTGGTAGCCCCACTGTTTACCTAAGAGTTCGTGTTAAAACAGCAGAACCTGAGACATTAAGAATCTCCAGCCAATAAATAATAAAGGGGGCTTACATTAATTTCTAGTTCCATATTTTTTTCTCTCACACAAAAGTTGCTTATTTAGCTCACTGAGGAGTCATGTGACCACTGACCATGTGACATTAACTTGCACTTCATTTTGGATGTGTGACAATAGCTACCATATAAGCAATCATAAGGCGGTTTTTGGTGCAGTGGCTTTTTGGCTCTGCCCAAGCAACAACCGGTGACCTCCAGGAACCACTCGACAATCAGTCTGAAAATACACATTTCCTCTTGTGACTAATAGTTGTGTCACATTCAATATGGCGGACAGCTCTGTAAAGTCGCATGTTGCATGAAAAACCTCTATAATGGAACGTGATGCTGCTCCTCAGTTCATCTGCTGCTTTAAACAAGCTGTTTTAGCTCCTCTTCCTTTGTGCTCAGTCATGGACACGTAACAGCTTAAGAGAGCATGGACAAAGAGTAATTACTGGATTTTCAAGTCCACTTAAAGTTGCGTAAGTTAGCATGGTAGTGTAGTATCGTTTGAAAAGGTCTTTGCAGTTACAAAAAATGACAGACACGCATGGATCTAGTGATAAAGTTCTGTCACTCTGAGACAAACAGACTTACATGATGCCAGATGTGAAATTTATCTCAAACTGGAGAGGTGGTGGGACAAAGTCAATGCAAATGGGGTGTGGAACACTAAGAATAGGGATTGAAACTCAATTTATTTTATTGTTTGTGTTTTAATCACACTGCTGATCTTAATTTCACAAAAATTAACTTGAATTATTTTTTGTAATTGAAACTGGGGGGAAATTAATGATGCATTCACAGCATGAGGGAAAAAAACTCACTCACCGTTAACTGCATGCAGACAGCTCAATATTGGCATGACAATTCATACTCGATAGTTACAATGATTAAGCCATTTTAACCACCATACATGGACAAAAACGCAGCACATCCTTTATATTTGATATATCGCCCACCCATACAGTTTAGTCTTGGCACATTGTTTTAACACGGTTAAAACAAATGTCATAAAATATTATCTGGTTTAGAAAAAAGATCTTAGTCTGACTTGATTGCCATTAGACAGAGCCAGGCTAACCATGTCCACTGTTTTGTGGTAAGCTGGAGGTAGCATCATATTTACCACAAAGACACAACAGTGATATTAGGTGTCAAAATGTTTCATGAGAGTCACGCATAGAGTCAGGAGGTAAAACAGGCCTGGAATGATGGTATAATAATAATGATAAGGATATTGGAAACACGGGGTCACAAAAGTGGAAAAATGAGGTGACGAGGATGGACGCAGTAATATAGAAGCCAAATATCGGTATCAGCTGATATTGGCACTGTTGACCTATATCAATACATCGGCAAATACAAGAACATCTGTCAACTGTCGATATTTATCTTCTGTATGGGCTAAAAGATCAAAAGGCCTGCAAACAGTTTTGTTTGTTCATAAAGAACATTTATTTGTTGGCCTGGCACAAAAGGGTAATAAATTACAACAAAGACACAAAAGTGTTGGTGCTAGCTTACCCAGAATTTCTCAGTATATGCCACCCTAGTGACAAGGTTGCTAAATTTACTGCATTTACTGTTTCAGATGTGGAGAACTGTGTTTCGATGGCAAGGCTGTGCCTCTGTTGCATAATAAAGCTAGCAGTCTAGGGGTGTCGGGGTTTAACCCAGTAATTCTTACTGCAGTATTAGTCCTGGTGTTATTGCCTGGTGTGGCACTAATAATTTCGATGAGCTGTATAACTAGGACTGTGGTGAGAATGACAGCGGGCTACTAGGGCAGGCCGAGGCCAGTTACCTGACATCATCCTCCCTCTGCTTCGACAGGTTGTACGCAACCTGCATATGCACACAGCTCACCAGTCAGCCGTGCGCTGCTCTGCTGCTTCACACCGCATCCAGCGCTCCATAATGCCAAACACACACACACACACACACACACACTGTTTTCATGCGTATCACCAAACCACAAACACCGTGCAGCCTTCCATCCATCCACAAAGCTTCTCAGTGGTCGCTTTTCACGCAGTCGCGTCAAGGACAAGCTGAACCCGGGATTAACCACCGAAGCAGCTGTAACGGGTTGGGGGGGGCTCGTGGCGAACACACCGTCCGGTCGCAAATTGCTGCACAAGTCACGCGTCACACGGGCAGACACTATGTGAAATAAACACCAGAGTCTGCAGTCACTGTGACATTCAGGTGCTCCGTGTACCGAAAGCCCTGACAGCCCACATATACGGCTCGCCCGACATTTTGCGCTGCGGATGCGCTTCATTCATTACCAGCCACGAGCCGGAGCGATTTGTTAAAGGAATAAACGCAGAACACGGAGCTTACCCGGGTCGCCATCTTCACGGTTGGGGTAGATCAGGGGGTCTCAATTTCAGTCAGCGGAACACAGGACAGCAGGGACGGTGAGGGTAAAAGGCAGCAGATGGGCTTATAAGCTCCGGCGCACTCGGCTCTGATTGGCTGATTCTAGCGGAAGCGGAGGGGGACGTCACCCTACTCGTTTGGATCTTTGCTCTCCTCCTCGAGGCAAAAGTGGGTCCCACATTGTTAAGAGTGGAATCCCGGTGGATAGCGTTTGCATATTAGGTACGTGCACAGGCATTAGACAAGTTTGTTTGTTTTTTAAGTGATTTCTCTAAATTCTAAGTGATTTTAGTGCAGTAAGTGTCATCACCCATTTGATGTCCTGCCTCTATCGACTTTTTATTGTTTGATAATTAAAGCCAGCGCCTTACATTTCTGCCTGTCAACACCACGGACAGCGCTCTGCCCACACGCTGCTGAACTACGCCACCCCACGGCTGAACTAATTCAGCATCACGGACAGCCTCGCTGTCCGATCTCCAGGCTGTATGTTCTCTGAAAGGTCCTGAGAGCAGCTGAGACTTGCTATAGCTTAGAAGAATATTGAAGAAGCCTTGAATTTTTCAGTAAGACAGTATTGCATCATAGCAGAAGAACAGCCTGCCTGCGGTGCAGACTTTTCACCAACTCAAAATATTTGAAGCATCATGAAACAAAAAATACAAGAAAGCAGGCCCAGGACTGCTGAGCAGCTAGACAAGAACGGCACAACATTCCTCTCCAGCAGCTTCTCTCCTCAGTTCCCAGACATGTATGTGCTGTTTTTGAAAGACTGTTATTAACCCTTCTTACCTCAAAGTGTATATTTACCTCCCGTACCTCAGTCTCAAATGTATATATATTTATTCTTCTTATTCTTACTCCTATATTTATTGTTGCTCTTTTGCACGGTATGGAACTGGAGCCTCCTCGTCTTGTCTCTCCATATACTGAACTGTATAAAGCAAAGATAACAATAAAGTTTACTTTAACTTTGACTTGACTTGACTTTGAAAGAAGAAGTGATGCTGCAAACATCACTCTGTCCCAGCTTTTTGAGACATGTTGTTGTTGCAATCATATTCAAGGTCATCTCTCATTGAAAGCATTAAAGCCTTAAAGCCTGTTACCACACTTTATTTACTTCATTTCAGTCTTTATATTTCCTAAATTTTGAGTTTGACTAACTTTAATCAAACATGCGTAACTTCTTCAGCTGTTGTAGTGGTTACCTGATGGAGTTTAGTTAAGTTCAATTTAAATGTTCAGAATTAGACTCTTCTATATGCACAAGTGTTTGATTCAGATTCAGACAACTCCACACTTTGTTTAGTTATAGCCATTTATTGTTAAAAATGCAATGCAAAGTCTACCTCATGCTTCTCTTTCCCTGACCTTTAGCCATCACATCTGTTTTTATAGTCATTTTCTCATCATGCCTGCTCTAAGGACCAGTTTGAGCCTCCACCACTTTACAGACTGTTATTGGCCAGGTGGTATGAAATGTTGTTCTTCAAAGATGGTTGGATGGTTTGCTTCTGTGGTTCCTGTAAGCAGAAAGGAAAAGTAACAGCTTACCTGCCCTCACAATCCAGTCATCACTTGTAAATGAAAAGGAACCAGCACCTACCTGCATCTCGCCTGCCTGACCATTCTCCACTGCCCTTCCTTTCAATTCCTGTTGATCTTGGCCTGCCTGCTACCCCACCATCACCACCTTAAAGAAGTAAACTATATTTCCATTTTGGCTCTTGTAAAATAATCCATAGACTTGCTATAACGCCAGACTGATAGGTCTCTTTCTGTGAATTTCTTAGCCTCTGTAGTAAAACTTGCAAACTGTCACTGGTTTCAAATTAGGATTTTGTTCTGTTTCTCTTTCTTAGTCTCTGGTAATACCTCAGGTCTTTTGTCGTTCAGTTTAGTGGAAAACTAGGTCTGTAGAAGGACTATATGTACTATATGCTCGAAAGCCTAGCAGCAGTTATTTATTTATTTATTGCTTTTTATCAAACAATAGGGTTTAGCATGGTTAGTTTTTCAATTTAATATAAACTGATCAGAAACTAAAGGTTATACTTAGAAGTTCAAGTATTTATGCATTTAGCCTTTAGTATTTTTCCCTTCATGTCAGATGTATAGAGCAAAAGGATTAATGAATTGAGGGATTTGGTATTAAGATTTTAGTCACCAACTAAAGTTAAATCTGCTCTTAATAACTCTCAGGGTTCAGGTTAGGGAGCTGGTGAACAGTAACTGCATGTTTTCAAAATTATTACCATGCTCTTCTTCCCAGATTCTCTTCAGCTCCCTAAAATGCATCGCTTCAGAGACTCTCTGCTGCCTTGCTGTGGTCTGAGTAAGAAATGTCTCAATATCAGTCATAAACTGAACCTGAAGAAAATAAAAAATAAAAATACAAAACACTGTTCTTGTAAAGGTTTTTATATAAAGTACCTGTAACAGTTGATCAAAGTATTCTTATTTCTCACATACATATTCATACATCCACATAGTAACAGATTGCAGCATCAGTACTCTAGTAACACTAGTAGCCTTGACTTTGTTCACCAAAGATTCTTGTTTACACAATATGATTCACAAATGAAAAGGAAGGAAAACCAGCTTCATCATTAGAAGCACATGTCACACAATAGTTTTTTTTGTTTTGTTTTATTTTTTGTCTCATATGTCTTGCAAGATAAAATATGGCACATGGTTATGAGTTAATCAGTGATGAGCGCATGAATCGGAGGGGGTGTTATCATCTCATACGTTCCCTCTCCAAAGCAAGAAAAAGATTCATTCAGAGGACAGCTTTCCTTCACCTTCAGTTTTCTCTTTCACAGTTTTCTCTGCACAGCTGTAAGGCCTGGAGCAGGTGGAAAGTGGTCATAAATATTTTGGTGATTTTACACATTAAGGATCATCACTCCTAACATCAGTGTCAAAATCTGACACTACAAGGGTACCGAATAAAGAAAATATAATATAAAGTGTACCAGAGAATGACTAGCACTGGCCATTTGTGAAAAAAACATGGCCTGTTTAATGATTGTTCGATCACAGCTTAACAACTGTAATGCAGCACAAGAGATCTCTCAAGCTTTGGGTTTGTTCACAATGTGAAAAGATGTATTTCTAGAATTAAAGGTGGTTCCTCATCAGTGCCATTTCATGAGAAAATGAGTTAAGCTGTGTTTCTCATTGCTAACGTAAAATACAATCATTGGTTTAACCCACAGTAGTTACCCAAAGGCCAAGCAGCTAATTATTTTAATAATGTAGTGCCCCTTTTATAAATAGCACATCCACTTTGTTGTATATACACTGTGTGACTTTGATGCTATCAGAGTTTAAGCTAGTGTTAGCAGTGTTGTCCATTAGATCGACTATTATTTAGACTGTAGCAACACTAGCTAGCATCACCCAAGACAACGTCACATTTTACACACATCTTACTTTCCTATTGACATTATTCCCTATAAGAATAGAATTGAACAGACTAAGTTGAAATATAAAACCAATGTTTGTGTATTTGGTGAAGAAACTAAATATTTGCTTGCTAGCTTTAGCCTTAGACTTTAAGCATGAAGTTGTTTGTAGCAACCAGTTGCTTCATTAAAAGCCTTTTCATGTCTCTGTAATAAATTACTAACTTTTTGTGTTTGACTTTGTCTCTTCCTAAAACTCTTGATAAATATTTATCTACTTCACACTTACTTTTGCTGTGTTTTGCTGATCATACTTTGGTTAAAGATTGTTTTGTAAGTGACTACCAGCGATGAAAAAACTTTATTCCGCGGTAATATTTCAAAATTTGGCAACCACAGTAACATCTAATCCCTGTTAAACAGGGCAGTGGGTGGTGGACAGTTACATCCCATTAGGAAACCTGTTCCCTTGCTTTCAATTTAGCTGTTTATGTGCACACTTTATCCATTAGGTGTGAGCAATTAGTTTTTCTTTTCTTTTTTTTTAACAAAATATTAGCCACTAAACCAATAACTCGCTGGAGAAATTTGTTTTATGGC
>VUQR01001592.1:0-10207 GCA_015108515.1 Hemichromis elongatus | reverse complement strand
AAATTTTTTTGGGCCCCCCCCCCCCCCCCTCATAAAATCTATTTCATAAATTGTGGTTTGGACAATGTTTAGAAGTCTTTAAAGCAAGGGCATCAAACATAAGCCCTGGGTGCCAGGAACTGCCTGGCAAAAACTCCAATCTCATCCCACTGGACGGCTTTGGAAAGCACGAAGGATAAAAATTACATTTTGTGCTTTTAGCTGTATTTTCACAAGTTTTACAGCTTTATTTTTTACTGATAAAGGCCTCACACATCACCATTCACCCTGTACCAAAAAAAATTAAATGATAGAGAAAAGTTCCTGTTTTTCACCTTTTCACTTATAAAAACAATCCTTTTTACAGGTGAGTCAATGAGCTGCAGCTTCCAGAACTTTTTCTAAAATTTGACACATTTATTTCCATACAGTTTAGTACAGTTTCTTTTTCATGTAGAAACTTTGAGATGCTCTGTAGAAATTATACTTCTCATTACTTTAAGGCATCTCAGGGCTTAAATATGCAATTAGACTTCTTTACACTGACAGAAGATCAAAATGGGATTTTTGTGGTCCATAAAGTAAAATGAGTTTGACATCCTTCCTTTAAAGCCTTTCATCAGTTTGAATACACTCGTGTCTAATCTTATTGATTACCCGGATAAATTCTTTAACCCTGACAGGGCTTATGTTTTATTTGTTTTATTACGGTATTTATTTAATGTTTTAGTATTGCTTTTTCAGTCAAAAACTACATAACCCGTTATGCAATCCGGGGCTGTACATGTTAACTTCCGGGTGGTGGAGCGTAAAGCAGGAATGTTTTGATTTTGAAGTCTTCACCAGCGTTAGCCGGGTTGTTTCATCGAGTAATTGTAAAGGGAAACCCGTCACAGACTGTCGATGGACGCTCTGCACAGACACCGCTCACTTTATAAAGGAACGACCCCGCCATGGAAAGAAACGTATCGCAAGGTATATGGAGTTGTTGTGGTGAGCTAGCTAGCTAGCATGTTGCTACGCTGTCAGGCTTGGTTTGACTCTAACGCTGTTGTGCGTTGTTTTCTTGTGCTTTTAAGCGCTGTGTAGACAGGCTAAAAAACAGTCGGGCCAGGCTGCTGGAGAGATACCGGCAGATGGGAGAGAGCCAGCAGTGTAGCAGCTCCGGGGCCTCTATCATCGTCCAGGAGGTGATGGAGGAGGAGTGGAGCGCGCTGCAGTCCGAGGACCAGAGACTGCCCTCGCTGTGGGGACCTGCGGGCATGACAGAGGTCTGTCTCTCCCAGCATATCCGCATTTCTTATTTGGAATGTCGTCTGTGTTTGGATTTCGTTTTTCTCTCATTCTTTGGTCATTTTTAGCTGTTAATTTAGTTAAAAATCTGTACGATGTGAAAACTGCCTTTGCGTTCACATTGTGCTGCATCTGAAAGCTTGATTACAATCAGTGGTAGCCGATCAGAGCTTAGTTGGTGTAATCTGAAGAACTGGTCTGACACTTTTCCTTACAGATGTTGGGTGTTATGAGGGAGTACGATGAACTGGCAGTGCTCGAGGAAATCCAACAGGAGCTCATGTCTGAAGGTAACACAAATATTTTCAGGGGAGATCCAACCTGTGTGATCCTGTTAATTCTGAGCCTCGCCATTTTTCTGTGCTGCAGAGATGTCCATTATTGAAGAGTACGAAAAGAACCAGCTGTTTGAGCAGCAGTACATATCATCTGTCATGGAAGGAATGAATGAGATGCGTATTATTTGCCCCATATGTCACACGTGAGTTTGGAAATCAATCGCTTTAAACACGTGATAGCAACAATTGGTTGTTTTCTCATTTTGCGATTTCTAAGCTGGGATTTAAAGCAGTCGACTTTCCTTAAAAATGTTTTCTGTCAGAGCAGTCGCACTCAGCTTCTTCTTTGTCACAAATCTTCAGAATTTTTGGCATGCGATCTTGTCAGTCTTGCTTCAAACTGAGCTTGCTTCTTAATCTTACAGGAACAACCTGAATATCAACAGCTTCTTTATCTCCTGCCCCTGTGGAGTTTATATCAACACTAAGGTTTGCTGAACTTTAATCTATTAAAAATGGAACTCTTTAAAAAAGAAAATCATTATGACGCCTTCATCAGCTTTAGAAATCATAGTTGGTTGGCAGTCTGTTATTGTCCATGACAGTCTCATTTTTATCAGTTTGCATTTTAAGTTTCAGTCTTTCTGAAACCGTGTGTTCTTTACCTATCCCAGCAGCCGCATATCCCGAGTTTGATGTTTGGATGACCAGCTCTCAGATTTTTGCTAAAATGCCCCAAAAGTGACGACCTGCTCCTCTCTGTGTTTACAGGGTACAGGCACACAGAGCTGTGTTGGGTTGATTGTCTTAGTGAGGAGATTCCCTCACAGTCTGCAATAACCTTTGTGTATGACTACCAGTTTCTCACAACATTGTGGAGGAACTTTGCTCTTAAGTTTCTACCACAACATTTAAGTATTTTTTTTCTTTTCCTAAGCCCTTCTGTTGTTGCTGTTCTTGGATCATGGTCCTGTTGCACAATCCAGTTTCAGCCAAGCTTTAGCTGTCGGACTGATGTCCTTACATTTGACTCTAGAACACTTCGGTGGAGAGATGTGTGACTCTGTTACTGCAGGGCTCCCAAATCATGACCCCTCCTCCACTGTGCTGACAGCTAGTATGAGGCGTTTGTGCCAATGGGCTGAGGTTGGATTTCTCCAAATGTGGTGTTGTGTGCGTTATGGCCAAACATCTCCACTTGCAGTGCTCAAAGGACATTGTTCTTTTGGTTTTCCTTGTAGTTTCTTCATATGCAGCCTTCCAAACCTAAGCTGTGTGTTCTTTTTAGAGATGTGGAAAACCTGCTGAGGACCAGATGGGGTTTTTTTGTTGTTGAAAACTTAGAACTTTCGAAATTAGAATGACTGTGCAATGCTTGAAATTGTCTTTTCAAGGAAACCCATCTTAATTTGAATAAAATAAAATGGTGTACGTGGCTAAAAGTTGCTGAAAGCCTGTAAAGGAAGAGGAAAGATAATGAAATGTCTGCATTGTCCTTAGAACCAGAACATCACTCCTGATGTCCTGCAGCATCTTCTGGAGTCCAGGGTGTCGGAGCACATGGAAGACTGTCTCCACAGCCCCGTATTCTCTTTGGCTCCCGACACAGAAGGCTCTCCCAACCTCTTGATAAGCTGCAAGGTATGGTGCCCGTTCATCCACACAGCTGGCACGTCAAGTGTTATTAACATCTCGAAGTTTGAGGTGCTGTCGTTCTAAAACATTCAGATGTTCTCTTTGCTCTAACTTCAGGTTTGTGACTACCTGTCCATCCTCCTGTGAAAGCAGTCGGCTGTCATGAGTGATTTCTCTTGTGAGATTTGATTTTGAGTGTTTTGTGCTCTTTGTATATTTTATTAAATAAAGGCTATTTTATATATGTAACACATGGTGCCATTTCTTTTCTTGACTTGTTAGCATTCTAGCTCAATCGTTAACACGTTATCGCATCATTTAACTCACCACGGATATGAAACCTGGCTGTTAAAGTTTCAGAAACAAATTCAGTCATGTGACAATGTAAATCCCACAAACCATTTTTGTTTCTCTCTGATGCGGTGGCTACAGATATGCTTTAACACATGGATTGGATCTCTGAGTTTCGCAGTTTACCTCAGTCATGATTTTAAAAAAAAATCAATAAAACAATAGTTATACTTTAGATATATTTCAGAAAGGAATTAAAATAAATATAACAGTTTACATTATTACGCTCTTTTGAGTTTACACAGCATATCATAAATGTCAAAGCTCTCACTGCTAAATCTTACCAAAAACTGGAAGCAAAACAAAAACCCAGAAACTATTCTAATGGCCAAACCATGTCTTTATTGATATACTCAGATGTTAAAACTCAACATTAAGAGTAAAGTGGAGGCTGTTAAATGTTGTCTT
The DNA here is from genome assembly GCA_015108515.1 of Hemichromis elongatus. NCBI lineage: Eukaryota > Metazoa > Chordata > Actinopteri > Cichliformes > Cichlidae > Hemichromis > Hemichromis elongatus. The sequence continues at coordinate 6,263 of VUQR01001592.1, read as the reverse complement.
TATGGGGGAAAAAGTTAACATATGCACTTTTCCTGCAAACCTGAATGGTGTAGCATTTTTGTGTGTGTAAATTATTGCACTTCACAGCACCATGATAAACAAAATATAAACCATGTTGTGTTAAGTATGAGTTAAAACTGAAAACTTGAGCCCTTCGGGAACTTGTTTATTGAGGACATGATCGAAGGGCATTTCATAATAGACCTGTACTGTAACACCAGATGGGTTTTTGGCACAAGAGAAATCGCCACCTGCTGACCATGAAGAAAATCAGAGGTTTAAAGTACTTTCACATTGGTTTGAGAACTGGCATCCATGTCCATCTTTAATACACAGTCTTGCCCTTGCTGTGTTAAAAACCCATACCCACCAGAAATTGCCTCCTTGACCCGGAATGCATGCAAAGTGCTTTTGCAGAGCACATTAATGACTGACGGAAACATATGTGTTAAAAATTGTTTAACATAATTAAATAATTAGACAGTTCATGCTGCGTTTTGCTGTTAGAGCTTAATATGCCGTAAAACTTTTCTAAGCACCGTTTCTATGGGCAGTACTGGATGCGACCTGTAGAGGGAGACATTGTTCAGACACTGTGAACGAGCTGACCGGAAAACCACCAGCAAAGTGGAGCGGAGGCAGGCAGAGGAAAGATGGCAGCCGCGGCAGTGGCTGAGTTTCAGAGAGCACAGTCTCTTCTTGGAACAGACCGGAATGCCTCTATTGATATCTTACATTCAATAGGTAAATATATTCAGCAAAACGTGACGCTAGAGAGAAAGTTATTTTACGGCTAGACACATAGGCTTTACTTTGCTCCATCAGTCCTGGAGCAGCTGAGTTAGCCAGGCTTGCTCTTTGCTAGCTAGCTAGTGGCTAAGCTAACCCGAGCTAGCTAGCTCAGTGCTACCCGTGTCTTTTTGCCCACTGCTTTGCACAGTGAGTCAGCAGCAGCGGGCTAGCCGGCTAGCAATATACCGGCTAGCTTATCAGACAAGCTAATGTTAGCTACCCCTGCTCATTCATTTGACAGTGACTGGGATGAGCAGGCTAGTTAATGTTAGCTAGCAGTCAGTGTTGTTAGCAGCTATCCCTTGTCTGGTTAGATGTCAGGCCGACAAAGAAACTTCAGTGAAAATGAGTTTGTTGCCTAATATCACCGTCTCAATCTTAACGCATGTCAATGCGGGGTTGGGATCCTTTCTGTCGTTTGTGAAACCTTAGCGGTTTAGTCACCAGTGCCGTTTATTGTTTCACTGTGACAGCTCCGGTATTTCGCAGCTTCTGGAGCCTCTTGGCTGCTCGCCATCCACCTCATTCAGCTCATGACAGCTATATCTTATAGCGTTAAGAGACGGAAGTGGTAATGGGACATCTGCATTTTCAGTGTTTGTATATCGCGGTGATTCACGTTAACATGGATCAGATGACATCATCATTATGTGTGTCGTAGTGAAGCGGGACATCCAGGACAGCGATGAGGAGGCGGTGCGTGTCAAAGAACAGAGCATCCTGGAGCTGGGGGGGCTGCTGGCGAAGACGGGACAGGCCGCAGGTAAACACAACGCAGTGTCCTGATTTTTAAGACGCTGTATGATTTGTTTACACATGATGTGAATGCTGAGCAGCAAGACCAATAGGAAACCAATTTTAAACAACTCTTGTTTGGGTGTCTTGATGCAACCTGTGAGCAAATTCTTGAAAAACCGGAGTCATGTTAAATATTAAGGGCTATGGTTCCTGCTAGATCAACTATGATTGTTGTGTGTCCTAGGAGTTTGTTCTGGTGTAGGGTTTTGGTTGAATTGTCAGGTTTGCTAAGGAAGGTTCATAAGTGAGTGAATGAAGTGGACCAGAAGTAAGGAAAGGCAATTCGTTGCTTCCTTCATTATTATTATTATTCAGAGACTGGATGAAAAATCAGATTTTTTGCCTTGTCAGTGTAGCAGGACTGGAAGGACCAACGTGTTTACAGGCTTCGAGGCTGACATGTGCTGATGCTAGATCTCTCGACATAAATGTGTCCCACAGTTCACAGCAGGGTTTAACAAAACTTGCTGTTAAGGGAAGCAAGACTACTTAAGCTTGATTTAGGCTTCTGCGGGAAATCTACATCCTGACTAAGGTAGTACCAAGGATCTCCTTTTATCTCCACACCACAACCAACCACCAAGTTGCTGTGGTATGTGTTGGCCCAACGTGTAGTTACATTTTTGAGGAAATTCATGTCAGGTAATGTAGAAGGTTGCTGTGTAGGGTTAAAATTGGGTTCCAATTTTGATGTAAGTTGTAACATATATCTGATGCAGAAGTATAATAAATAAGTGACGAAGATGGTTGTGTCAGTAAGCTTGGTCACTTAACTGACTCATACTGTAAGCCTTGACTGATACTGTAAGCCTTCATAAGAAAAAAGTTCATGTGGATAATCATAGCAGAAAAGATATTATGTGAGCACCATTTCTTAATACAGCTGTTTCATTTCACCAATGTGAACGCCAATGAAGTGGTTTTTTTTTTTAATTTAGTTTCCTTGTTTATGTAATAAAACACTCACTAAGATAGTATGGGCATTGAAACTTTGCTTTTTGTAGTCCAACTTCAGGACAAAGTAGTTTGAACACTTCAGACCCACACCATCAAAATTCACTGTCCCTTTTGTAAGATCAGGCAGATTCTGTGAGGCTATGTTTGGGTAAAGCCTTCAAAGTGAACCTAACTGTCCTTCATATCGTCTTTAACTCCATCATGTATTCACAGTGAAGTCAACATAAGGTGACTGATTTTTGCCATGAAATCTGCCATTAATGATCCTGGAAAGAGCATATGAAGGGATCAGGAGCTAGTAGAGAAGTCTTGGGAAGGGGGCTGGAATACGTACTCTGAGCCGATAAAGGTGGGCTGCAGAGGCTTTGCAGGACGCTCCCTCTGCAAAGTCATGAACCAACTGGACCTAACAGGAGTGGCTAGGAAGAGGGCCTTTTGGTCTGTATGTGAAGCCGCAAAGAAGGCCACAAGGTTGCTGTGGATAAAAGGGCTGATCCATGGGCGGCTGCTGGGACGCAGGCTGGGGTCTGATCAACCTTAGCTGGGCCACCTGGGTTTGGGTGTCTGATGTTGAAAGAACCGAAACACCCAACGTTCCCGGGTTACATCACTGATGATGCGTCCCAGTGCATCCAAAGATTTATCTTGCATAGGTTTCTATTTCCAGGCTCAGAGCAAGCTTATGGCCAAAATTTGTCCGCTTTAATTTTATTTCTGACCTTTTCCTGAACATAAGCCCTGTTAAACTTTAGAAAATGAAACTGAAAATAATCATACTTTTCCTCTTCTGGTTCTGCTTAAAACATTCTTTGGTTGCTACAGCAGCTAAAATTCCTCACAGTGGGAATCTTTAGGACTCTTTCTACTTAATAAAACAAAGCAGAATTTGCTGCCAGGCAGGTGGTAGCTGGTGGAGGTTAACAGGAAGGCTCGAGTTGCCTTTGGCTGAACAGTTTGTTCTTTTTGTGTTTGAAGTGGTATAAATCTTGCAAACAGTAGAACAAACTTGTGTGTAGAATAACTGTCAGGGACAACTGTGGAGTACTTTAAAGGATTGAGGTTGTGTTTTTATTGGCAGTGGTAAATGACACAGGACATTCTTTTAAGTTGTTGGTTGAGTCCAAAGACAGATAACATTGAGTTGCTGATTGTGGCTTACAGATGAATCATAAAACATGTGACTTTATTGAAATCTAAAAGTAAAGTTTTTTTTCCTCCATCACTAAGAAAACAGTTTAAAGTTGTCTTTTTCTGAACTTGCAGTTGTTTTTATTTGCCCGGATAAAACATTTTTTTCTATTTATCCTCTTCTCAGAGCTTGGGGGGCTGCTGAAATATGTCCGGCCCTTCCTCAACTCCATCTCCAAGGCCAAGGCAGCCCGGCTGGTCCGCTCTCTGCTGGACCTATTCCTGGACATGGAGGCTGCTACGGGTCAGGAGGTAGAGCTCTGCCTTGAATGCATAGAGTGGGCCAAGGCCGAGAAGAGGACCTTCCTCAGACAGGCGCTAGAGGTGAGATTTGCTGCTGTTGTGCCTCACATGCACCGAGCAGTTTGTTCAGTGGCCAGGTCTTTTTCTTTCACATTTATTTAGCGACAGTAACGGTCTGTGAACAAGCGGATGTGTTTAGCTCCCTTTTTAATTGGAGTCTTGTGAGAAAGAAAAAGTAGAAAGGAAAAACTTACTTTTAACAGGAAGGAGACCGGGTTCAGGGATGGAAGACACCCAGAGATTATTAATAATAACTTAATTTGTACAGAACTTTTTAAAACACAGAGTTACAAAGTGCTTCACAGTTCAAATAAAAGCCACACATTAAAGTTAAATATACATGTTTAAACACAAACAGCCATACAGTTAGAGCTGAGCTGAGGGGATGCGCTAAGGTCTGATTTAAGATAATAAGTATTTTTATGTCTGTGAGCTACTCTGTTGGTCTCCAAGAATTAAAAATAGGGAGTTTGAAATCACTCAATAGAGTCGCTTTATTAGTCATTTAGTCATTAGCAGAGCTACAAAGTAAATCTCAATAAATCTGGATTGTAAGCAGCAAAGAAGCCCAACTCCTTACCCTTTCTAAACCCCAGGATGTTCTTATCAGAGGACATTAACAGTTTATCAGGTTTACATTCAGAGGGGGAGAAATAACCTCTTCTCTCTTCTCAGGCTCGACTCATTTCACTGTACTTCGACACAAAGTGCTACCAGGAGGCTCTGCAGCTTGGTGAGTGAAAATCTCCTCACCTTTCAGTTTTTAATTTGCCTGAAAAGACAAACCTTGTGCGTACAAATTGCACAAAACCTATTAGTGTACTATAAAACAGTTTTTTCTTTTTAAAATATAGTTTTAGTCCTTATTTAATAAAGGACTACAAATTTCCAACTGTCTGACCAAGAATCTCATGCTGAGATCTGACTCTACTGCATGTCTTCTTTCTCCAGGCTCCCAGTTGCTGCAGGAGCTTAAGAAGATGGATGATAAGGCCCTGCTAGTGGAGGTTCAGCTTCTGGAGAGTAAGACGTACCACGCCCTCAGTAATCTGCCCAAGGCCCGTGCAGCCCTCACGTCTGCTAGGACAACCGCCAACGCCATCTACTGCCCACCCAAACTACAAGCAGCTTTAGACATGCAGTCAGGTACCCTTTGTAAAAACAAAAAACAAATCAAAATGCCCGTCTGTGCGGCGTTGCCAGCTTGACATTTGTGTATGGTCATGCGTTTCCAGGGATCATTCATGCAGCAGAGGAGAAAGACTGGAAGACGGCTTACTCCTACTTCTACGAGGCCTTCGAGGGCTACGACTCCATCGACAGCCCCCGAGCCATCACAGCCCTCAAATACATGCTGCTCTGCAAAATCATGCTCAATGCGTAAGTGCTCTACATCACTGTGGCCTCTAGAGGTTAATACAGCTGCTGGAAAATGCAAAATTCTGTTTCCAAAGGAGTCGGCATGCTGTATCTGACATATCTGCTTCTCTGCTTCAGGCCAGAAGATGTCCAGGCCCTCATTAGCGGCAAGCTAGCTCTGCGGTATGCCGGCAGACAGGTATCACTCTTCATTTCAACTTTTTACTTTACTTATAAACTTTATGAATTCAATAGACTTGCTGGAGAGGTCCAGTCCAGTGACTCATTTTAGTGGAGGTGAAGCCAAGCAGACAGGGATCTGCTACAGCTGCCTAAGTTAACGCACCTGTTGGTCAGAGTGGGAGCACCCCTAACTTTGAGCCTCTTTAAATACCAGGCTGTAAATAAGTCTGGTATTTGTAGCATCCACATGTTGCTGCTTAATCTCAACCCAGCTGAACACCTGTTGGAGGTTTAGGACAGCTGCGTTAGCACATCAGCAAACGAGGTAATGTGTTTGGGAGGCATGACTTTCCATCCCTCCAGTAGCGTTACAGAGACGTGACCCTGTGTTTGCACCATGAGCTGTATAATATGCTGTGTGAGAATGGGCAGCCGTGGCAACAGTAACCATTTTCCCCAAACGGATGGCTTTCTGCAGGATTTACTGTATATTTGTGAACACTGTTCAGTCATGTTGACTCTGCTGTTATCCATCCCTCTTTCTCTCCCACAGACAGACTCGCTGAAATGTGTGGCACAAGCCAGCAAGAACCGGTCGCTGGCAGACTTTGAAAAGGTGAATATGTAGAGTTTGATGATTTTTTTTCTTGACATTGTTGTTAGTAAACTGTTTTTGTGTGGGT
>VUQR01001591.1:4099-14503 GCA_015108515.1 Hemichromis elongatus | reverse complement strand
CCTCACATACAAGGTCTTAAATAATCAGGCCCCATCTTATCTTAATGACGTTGTAGTACCATATCACCCTATTAGAGCACTTCGCTCTTGCACTGCAGGCTTACTTGTTGTTCCTAGAGTATTTAAAAGTAGAATGTTTTCAGGCCCCTCTTCTATGGAACCAGCTTCCAGTTTGGATTTGGGAGACAGACTCTATCTGTACTTTTAAGATTAGGCTTAAAACTTTCCTTTTTGCCAAATCATATAGTTAGGGCTGGACCAGGTGACCCTGAATCCTCCCTTAGTTATGCTGCAATAGACGTAGGCTGCCGGGGGATTCCCATGATGCATTGAGTTTTCCTTTCCAGTCACCTTTCTCACTCACTGTGTTAATAGACCTCTCTGCATTGAATTGTACCTGCTACTAATCTCTGCCTCTCTTCCACAGCATGTCTTTATCCTGTTCTTTTCTTCTCTCACCCCAATGAGTCGCAGCAGATGGCCGCCCCTCCCTGAGCCTGGTTCTGCCGGAGGTTTCTTCCTGTTAAAAGGGAGTTTTTCCTTCCCATCGTCGCCAAAGTGCTTGCTCATAGGGGGTCATATGATTGCTGGGTTTTCTCTGTATGTACTATTGTACAATATAAAGCACCTTGAGGCGACTGTTGTTGTGATCTGGTGCTATATAAATAAAACTGAATTGAATTGAATTGAATTGAAATTGAATAAAACATCAAATGAAATCACACTCATGATCAAAATGTCAAAGAAAGCACATGGCATACGAGCTAGCTTAACCTTACTAGCTTAGGTTGTACACCGATTCAAATTAAATTCAAACTACAAACTATACCACGCTTTTGCAAAAAATAACAATTCACACAAGTTGTCTCAGCGATAACAAACAATATTACTTACAGATGATGCCTTTTATCAACTTGTAAAGGCATGGATGGCAACAGATTAACAAAGGTGAAACTGCCCCTGGCCAGATCCAGCAGAGCAAAAATACACAAAACAACCACCAGAGGGCAAACTGCAGAACAAATGATACCTAGTGCCAGGATACACACAGTCTTCAACAGATTGTCAACTCTTAACTTAGTCATAAGCTTCCCTGCTCCAAACTTATTCTGGGTCTTCCCAGTGGTAATCGCTTGTCCCTCTCAGTGTTTGCTGTATGGCTGAAGAGTGGCATTGTTTCCAAATTAACCTACCAGTGACCTCTGGGCTCGTCCACTCTTCCTGGAAGAACTTGGATAAATACTCACCTTCTAGACTTACCTGCTGGCCAATTCCCCTCTGAAACCTGGCCAGTGGCTCTTCCTGCAGGGTTCCTTCAGTTTCTGTCAAGTTAGAAACTCAGTGACTCTCAGAATCAATAAGTGACTCAATGGATCCAGCAACAACTATTCTGACATCTAACCCCTCTCCTTTAGAACTATGAATCTGAGCTGTCGGTAAAACCTGGTTGAGTGTGCTTTGTTGCACATTCACAAACAGCGACTGAACCATGAGTTGCAGTCTCCTCAATACTGTTTCAGAGTCTGCTTAATGACTTCACCATCTAAGGCTGTGACAATTTGTTATTGATTTGCAATAGCATTGAAACATTTGTCAGTTTTTTAAAAAATATACATCGCATTTAGTTTTCTGGAACAACAGTTATATCAGGACATAATCATAATAATTTTGAATTTTTTACTTACAGTGTGATGACATCACCAACTATAAAATTTGCCTGAAAATATTCCTAAAAAAACTACATTTATAAAACAGATGAAACATTTTTATTGCAGATCCAAAACCTAAGATGTCTTTATACTCTTACCACATACACAGTTCAAATGTTTTAAAAAAAGCACTTTATACTTTGTTCATAAGGCAGGAGGGTTTTTTACACTTCCCATTCTCTCGGTGGCTTTAATAGCAACCAGTCCCCACAGCTGTGGGGTGAAATCACCCTCTCAGTCTAAAGCTGGATTTATAGTCCCACAAATGTCTCACTCTGCGTACACGATTCTAGTCAGACATAGAAGGAGAGGGATGATGGACGTAAGCGTCTACTGGCTGGTGGCAAGCTTAGAACCAAAAATGAATGGGCCAGTGCAGAGGTCACCACAAGGGAGAAGAAGGCTGAGATCAACAAAGAGCTGTGGTTTACTACAAATGAATACACAAAAGTGACCAAAGCAATAAACTGGATAGTTTTCACATTCTGGTCACCCTCTATTTCATTCTCTACGAATGCAGGTGAAAGTACTACAAGAACCAGCAGGTCAGACAGATGTTAGAGTGAGAAATTAGCCACTTCCTGCAATCAGATATAGATAATAGTTGCAAAAAGTGAAGCAAGTAAGAAACCACTTCAGGCCAAGAAAAAGGTGAATTCCAGTCAAGTGGTGGCAGATATGTAACTGCTCCTGTGATATCAACACCATCAGATATACAGTATGTTGTCTGTTTAAATATTATGTGTTGAAGAAGGTTTGTTCACCAACGGGAATGACTGACCAATTTCAGACTATGGAAGACACTTTTAATGCAGCCATGGTACATTCACCAATAACCCACAGATTTATTTTTATTTTCCTTGTTACAGGACAACTGCCTGATAAATTATGGGCTGTCTTCAACATAAGCAACAGATGGTGAATATAATTTAAGTTTGGCTGTCTGACATGCAATCTTATGGAACTGTGGTTGTTCCTGCCTCATATGATTCCAGTGTCTAACACGTAGTAAGATTCCACAGGAACTAGTTTTGTTCCTCTTGGTGGTGGCTGCCTTTCAACGTATTGCATATTCAGTGAGAATAGTTTTCCCCACAACAGCGGGTTTCCCGCATTTAACTTTAGTTCAACTATTGGTGTATTTTGTTGCAAAAGCTTGAAATCCCACAAGTGGTCTCCTCCAGTCATCTGTTATTGATGACAGTTTCAGTTCCTGCTACAGCAACCTGGTTTCACAAGCCCAGTAGAAGAGGCAGGGAATATAATCAATCTGGACAGATTCAGGAGGTTATGAGAAAAGTATTGTCTTGAGCTATTACCTAAATCTCTTCATGCTTCCACCCATAATTACACTTGTCTCCCGGATATCAGTCATCACACTCTCAATGGGAATCTCATCTTGTCCTGTAACCACAGTGACCATATTCAGCTATACATTTATACATTACCCAACACTACTCATCCTTGGACGCCCATGGCTCAGTAAACATAAACCCCAAATTGACTGGGATAAGAATACCATCATGGGAGGGAGTGTGTTTTGTCATCAGTTTTGTCTGGTTATCCCCCAGGATAAACGTTTGGTTAAAGGTAAAAAATGTGAATTCCACACCGATACTGTCTCGTTCCTAGCCCCCATAGTGGAGAAAAGACACAAACCAGGCACTTTTGGACTGGATGGTGGCCCTGGCGAGACACAGCATGCAGCGGGTGAAACCCCAGGAACCTGTTCCGGCCGCTGCTTCCAGCTGTAACCCCAGTGGCAGCCAATGTTGCCCTGGAGCCATGGGGAGCTGCACAGACGCCGGGGCCGGACTGCTGAAAGTGTGGGCGGCCGGGGCACCTGCACCGGGAGTGTCTGCTCATGAAGGTGGGGCAGGTGTTTGTGTTGCTGGCGCTCCCAGTCCAGGTGGGACGTACCACATGCCAGTAAGGTGTCAAGGGGGTATACGCAATGCTTTGGTGGACACGGGCTGCACGCAGACCCTGATCCACCAAGTTTAGTTCGCCCCAGAGTGTTGTTAGAGGCACAGTGACATTCACCAATATCCTGTGGTGTCACTGGTGTTGAAAGTTAAGGGCAAAAAGCAGAGCGGGAAAGCAGTGGTTAGCCTGCGCCTGTCGCATCCTCTGATTTGGGCAAAGATTGGCCAGGGTTCCATAGTTTATTGGGGCAGTATGCGGGGATGCGATCGCAGCCAGTAGACGCGTATAATGTCTGTGAGGCGTTCACTGGTGATGCGGGGGGGAGGAGGCAGTGGGTTCATCCACAGAGGACCTGCCACCTCTGGTAGCGTGCCCCACGGGAGATTTCCCACACAAGCAGTCTTGGGACGACCCCCTATACTCAGCCTATGAGTTTAGGGCGCGCGGACCTATGCACACTTCCAACTGAAAAACAATAGGCTGCACTGAGTGAGCCGCAACACTTGCACTAATGAAATTTGTACCCAGTTGCTGGTACCACAAAGCCACTGGGAAATGATTTTTCAGGTGGCTGATTCGAACCCCATGGCTGAACTGTTGTACAGCAGAAAACCATGGGTGGTGCTCGACCTAGTTAACGAAAACTGGGAGGCAGATCCGAGCCCTGCAAAAAGTGAAGTTCAATACGTGCTGGACCTGAGCACAAAGCTGCACACACTGGGGAGACTCTCCCGGGAGAATTTGCTCCAGGCCCAGCAGCGTCAGCAATGCCTGTACAACAGAGGGTTGAAACTCAGGCAATAATTTTCACCGGGACACAAAGTGCTTGTGTTACTTCCTTCTTCCAGCTCAAAATTACTCGCCAAGTGGAAACAGCCCTTTGTGGTCACACGGCGAGTGGGGGACATTGGTTATGAAGTAGTACAGTCAGACAGGGGCGAAGTCACACAGATTTACCACCTCAACCTCCTTAAAGCCTGGTGAATGAGGTGCCACGTTTTGATGCTTATCCCATGCTCCAGGTCGACGAGCTCCTGGACCGGTTGGGCACACTTTTATCACGACACTGGATTTGACCAAAGGCTACTGGCAGAGTCCTTTGTCTGCAGAGTCCAAGGAAAAAATGCCTCCTCTACTCATACAGGTTGTACCAATTCGTTACACTTCCGTTCGGAGCCCCCGCCACCTTTCAGCATTTCATGGACTGCCATGCTATGCTGCCACCTATCTGGATGACGTATTCATCTACAGTGACACGTGTGCAGAGCATGTTTGGCGGGTGGCTGCGGTGGTGGAGCCTCTGAGGCAGGCGGGGCTCACAGCCAACCTGAAGAAGTGTGCAATTGGAGGAAGGGAGGTACAGTATTTGGGGGCAGGCAGGTGCGTCATTAAGTGGAGAAGACAGCAGTGATTGCATCCTGCCCGTGGCCCAAGATGAAAAAGGAGGTGAGACGGTTTCTGGGGCTGGCCAACTATCACCAACGGTTTGTGCTGGGATTCGCGGACCTGACCAGCACTTTAACTGATCTCACCCAAAAGGGTGCCCGGGATCTGATCCAGTGTACAGAGCGGTGCCAGGCAGTGTTTGTGCAGGTGAAACGGGCTCTCTGTGGAGAGCCAATGCTGTTCACGACTAACTTCTCCCTCCTTTATTGTCTGCAGAATGATGACTCAAACAGAGACCTGGGAGCTGTGTTATCCTAGCAGGTAGGGGTATTTGATTGGCTGGTAGTCTACCTCAGCAACAAGCTAATGGACTGAGAGTCATGGTACAGTACCGTGGAGAAGTAGTGGCTCCACCGCATGAAGGATGCCAACACCTGGATCACTCAGTGATATCTGGCTTTGCAGCCCTTTAAGTTTAAGGTGATCCATAGGCCATGCACGCAGATGGTCGTGGCCGATTTCCACTGCCGCTCGCGGGGAGGGGTTGGGCTGGATGGGCCCCGGCCTTAGTCAGGTGGTGTGCGGTTGCAGAGGAGGGGTGGAGAAGCGAGCTCCCGGGGCAGTGCAGAGGCAGGGTGAACAGGTGTGCTAGGATGCGGATTTGATTGTGACTCCTTATGTTCACAGTGACAGGCGGAGAGGAAGAGAGCGGATGTGACAGTGGAGCAGGAGTGTCTGTGTCCCATGCATAAACCACAGTGAAAGATTAATTAAATAAAAGTGCTGTCACCACATCAGTGTCTTGGTCCGTACCTGTTTCAGGGTCTGACTTCACACCTCACTATCGACCGGGACAAAAGGTTTGGCTTTGAAAAAACCCCCAAAAACATTCCTTTACATATTGATTTTTGCAAACTCTCTCGAAACGTTATTGGGCCCTTTGAAATTTACTTCATTATTGTTCACCTGAAATTGCCACGCAATATGCGCATCATAATATTTCCCTGCTAAAACCCAAATGTTGTGGGAGGGGCCTGGTGGACTGGAAATGGTATGGCCCTGAAGAACATTCCTGGGCTCCTCACTTGGCAGTCCTAGATAAAACTATGCTCCACGACTTTCATCATCTCAATCCAGATTAACCCGGTGGTTCCTCAGGAGGCTCTTGTTAAGGGCTAGGCCAGGGGTACTGTCATGGTCCGCCAGTTCTCCTGTGCATCTCCACCATTTCTCTGTCTCCACTATATTTATTCCATGTTCCTAGGTTATTCTGTTGAGTCTAGTTTATTAGATTCCCACTTGTGTATTTGCCCTCTGTCTCTCTGTGCATCTGTTTATTTAGTTGTGTGAGTCCTTGTGCCTTGTTTACCATTATGTTTCCACCAGCTCGTCATGTCTGCTCTCTCCCTCGTGAGAGAGGGAGAGAGCAGCCTCTCCACTCCCATATCATATTTCCTGTTTTATTGTGACGGTCCTGTGTTTCCATGTTTGGTCTTGTTTCCATGTCTTGTTATGGTTATTTGTTTTAGCTATGTTCTTTGTGTTTGCTCACGAATAACCCTTGTTATCCTTCTGTGTATTTATGTCCGCATCTCGCTCAGTTCCATGTAGCGTCCTTCCTCTTGGTTGTGTTTCCTTGTGTGCCTCCCCATGCGATTAGTTTAGTAATTTCCCAGTTGAGTTTTGTACCTTTTGTATTTTTTTCCTAGTAGTAGGTCCTCACCTGCCTGCACACAGCAGATCTTATCTACACAGTGGAGTTTCTCTGCCAAGAGTGGGTAGCACTGCCGGTTGAGGAGTACCAAAATGAGTTAACCCTTTGATTACATAGGATGATCTCTGGACTCCCTTAGCTATTCAGCGCACTACACCCACTCATTCAGGATTTTCTCATCATACCGTGCACATCTGCCTGGAGCAGCAGCTTCAGTTCGGCCCGTCGGAGGATTTTCGGCCCGGCTTCCCTCTTCCAGCAGAAAACGGCTTTCACGCCGCTTACGTTCTAGTGCTGCTGACCCCATCTGTGAGTGAAAGTGGCTGTTTTATTCACACTCTGCTTGAGCATTCTGCCTGTGGACTTTCTGAAATCTCACCCACTGTCAGTTAAACTGTGCTTACCTCTATGGATTCTGTTCCACCTTAATCAATTAACTCTAACATTGTGTGTTTGGACTTCCACGATGTCATATCATTTGACTCCTTATCAGTTGTTTCTGTACCTGATGTAACTCTAAGTGGGTCCTGTGTTACTAAGCAACCAAATGTAAAATGTACTCCTAGTGTTTTGCCTGAGCCAGTTAACACAGAGACTGTTAGCCATTCTGCTCCTTTGGACTGTTTAGTTTTTCAGCCAGCTTCCCTAGACATCAGTAATCCTGCTTCTGTATCTGAGATTCCTTATGTTGCTCCATTAGTTACTCAGTCATTCTGCCAGGCCCAGTACCCATTCCTGTTCCCCAGAGGAGAGCAGCTAAGAGTCAGCTACCTGCTCATCCACCATCACTACAACCATCATCACAACCACCACTACAACTTCTGTTTTAGTCCATACAGTAGCTAAGTAGCTCAGTTTCCTGTTTTGTCACCGGCTCAGTCTCTAGTTCATTCACTAGCTCAGGTGTCAGCTCTATTACCTCCTCAGTCATCCATTCTGTTACCAGTTCAGTTTCTAGTTCCATTACATACTCATGCAGTAGCTCAGCCACCTGTTCAGCTACTTCCAATCTCTGCTGGAAGCTCTGGTGAGCTCATTCAGCCAGCTGAGGACTGCATCGTGCTGACAAAGCCCAGCCATTGCATCCTGAGCCAGCTGTGTACCCTGTGCAGCTACAGTTAACGTCCCCTCTGCCAGAGGTCTCTGCACCTGCTGGCCCTGCCTTTATTCCCACTGGGGGTTCTGGAGAACTGCACCAGATGTCTATTCCCGCTGGCGGCTCTAGTGAGGCTAGCCATCCGTTCCTCATCTCCGCTGGCCAGCACCTCCTCATGTACGCTGATGGCTTTGTTGAGTCCGGCAATCCCCTACTCCTCCACCACCTGCTGTCTGGTCCTCCACCCACCAAGCTTTAACTTTAACTTTAACCAACTCGAGAGTTGCCGCCATCGTCTTCTACGCGGCCGGTGCCCCGAACTATCAAATTATGAACTGTTATTCCGTCGCCCTCTGGATCAGACGGAATAACAGTCCTAGATCTGCTTCATTTTGGACTAATGAGCTAATTGGCCTTCAGGTTGGTCCCCTAACTCTGTTTTTGGACTCTTGGTTCACCCAGCTCCTTAGTTTAGTTTTGGACTCCTGCTGCTGGGATTTTGACTTCTTTGGACTGTTTTCCTGGACTCCAATATTATTGCTTTAGACACTTTTCAAGTATTTCTGTTATTCTTCTGTGAATTAATTTCCACATCTCCCTCAGTTTTGTGTCGCATCCTAAATCTTGGCTGTGTTTCTTCGTGTGCCTTCCCGTGTGATTAGTTAGTTCCCTTTTGAGTTTTGTGCCTTGTGCCTTTTTTCTCAGTAATAAAGCTGTCTTTTTAAGTTCAGGTCCCACTCCCATGAGTTTTGCATTTGGGTCTTCACCTGCCTGCACACAGCAGATTCATGACACCACGCTCCAATCTCCAGGAAGGAAATCCTCAACACACTCACGTGCCTCCTCTCCTTCTACCATAGTTCACAGGAAGCCCTGGAATTCAGGTCAGCTGATCTACGCTGCACTCAACACCGTGAGCTTGTCATTCTTAGGCCACCACACTAGGTTACCTTGTCACAATTCCCTTGCCAAGTATAGCTCTCTGTTTTCTTCTACCAAATTAAGTTTTGTGTCAATTTAACTCAGCTGTCTCCGCACCTGGTTCAGCACTTCGAGTTAAAGGCTAGTTTCAGTCATTGTGCAAATGTACTGTTTTTAAGGTTGGGAAACCTGCAGTCAGATGAAACTGAGACCGTGCCTTCCAACTGCAGGGGGAGGGGGTGGGTCACAGACAAACCCAATGCTCCAGATGGAAAATCCCCAGACACTCACTTGGCCCATGACAAACGTAGTTGGTATTTGTTCTAACAAATGAGAAGAATATGCAATCGTGATCATAGATGGCATCGACAACATTTGCAATGGTGACATTGAGGCTTATGGAGAAAAATATATCAAGATTATGATCTTTTGTATGTGTGGGTCCATTCACATGTTTAAAATCATATGATGAATTGTTTCATGTCAGAGTTGCTGCTTTTTTTTTATACCATGCCAGTCACTTGGTTCCAGGACAATTTACAATAACAGGCACTCAGTGTCTTATAGTTCTACAAACTGCAGTAGTTGCAGTAGTCAAATTCCTAAAGTATTTTGTAAACAAACACTATCTGCCCTTGAAAAAAATATGTGGCAAACTATCATAATGACACATTGTGTCCTGTATATATTGTCATGTTTGTCTATTGTGGCAGCACTGCTTTGAGTCTAAGCCTGACCATTGAGGTCTCTTTTTAAATCTCCCAAACCAAAGTGGAGCAGGGAGTTTATAAAAGATCCCTTAAAGCACATTTAGATTGTCTCTTTTTTCTAGTGCCACCAGCAATTCAAAATCTTCTCAAACACCATGAAATATTTCAGAGGGTGACAGGACTGGCAAAAAATGTATATAAACATTCATGAAACCAATGTTTTTTTTATGATATTTTTACTTTTCCAGTGAGCATCAAAGTTGAAGCTAACATAAATCATTTTGAATACAATCCTTTTCAAGTTATTGGAAGAAGAGAAAAGTAATTTGGTAAAGACATTAATTCTGCCTTCCCGGATGATCCTTTAAGCAATGTTAAACATTATTATAGTCAGACAACTTGTGTTTGAAATTATTTATTACAACAGTAGAATATTGTTTGAATATCATATACTGTAGCATGTTATGGTTTTGGTGTCTAGGCTCACTACCCACAAATATGTTATGGGTCAGCAGTAGGACTAGCATTTCTAGGTTGTCACACATTGGTTTGTAAAGTTCCATTATGAAGCATTTTGTTAAATCAAGTCAAGTCAAGTGGCTTTTATTGTCATTTCAACCATATACAGTGAAAGTACAGAGTGAAACGAGACAACGTTCCTCCGAGATCCTCTTGTGAGATCTTGGTGGATCTCTTTACGTAGTCCTGTGTTGATTGTCAAGAGACAATCAACACAGGACTACGTAAAGTGCAAAAAACAAAACAAGACAGTGAAACGGAACAGGATGATACAGACACATGACAGTGCAATGGAAATGTGTAAAATAATGACTGCAAAAAATAACTTGGTGTCTGAAAGTGTGTGTGTGTGTGTGTGCGTGTGGGTGCATGTGTGAGTGAATGCGAGAGAGAGAGAGAGAGAGAGAGAGATTCTGCAGAACT
>VUQR01001585.1:0-10295 GCA_015108515.1 Hemichromis elongatus | reverse complement strand
CTGCAGAAATCACTCCAATAACATGGTCTGTAACAGCCAGCAGGATGACAGAAAAACCCAGGGTAACTTCCAAGGACCTTAACGTCTCTCTCTCATTGCGTATTTTAAACATGTTTCCATTTGTCACTTCAGTCTTTACATTGAAATACAGGAAGAGAAATCATGGCTGAAAAAAATTCTCATGAAACCAGGGGTGTGGTCAAACAGTCAGTTTTGGTGAGGAAGTTTCCCAACTGAGAGAAGTGACCCAGAAGTATTTGTGTAGCAGCCGCAATGAATCAAGATCATGAGCTTTATTAACTGATCAAAGTGTATTCTTAAATATTCTTTATTATTCAGCTTGCATTGGTAATGTACATTCCTGTTATGCCTTTTTAGGATTATCAAAACTTTATTTTACTTTGGGTTAGCTGGGATAAGTGATGGATGAAACAGGAAGGAGGACCAGAGTTACAGTGGATCACAATCCAGCAGGGAAACAAGATTTATTTCAATTTATTGGCTATGACAGAGATTTACTAGGTGGGCAAATTATAGTGATGATACCATTCCAGAGTGATCTATTAATAGTACACCAATTTACATTGAGTGATGCATGCAGCCAGTACATTTCAGTATTAACCAGCTTTCTACCAACAGCAGGACATAAACAGCAGATTTGATCATGGAGCAACTGAATCTGCTAACCTAAATAATACATTGTAAGTACAGGTCTTCAGTTACTTTTCTTTGTGAAAACAGCGCAACAAAGGAGACTCAGTGAAGTTTTGGTATAAAGGATAAATCTTCTGACCAAACCTGCTGGGACTGTGTGAGGTCCTGAGGCTAAGAGTAAGGATGAATCCAGAGAGCTGCATTATTACAAACCATTCCACTGTGTAAACCTGAAATCTGTGCAACAGCTGACCTGTATGATGTGTATGTAGCACCTACGTGGAGTTGTATCCAGTACCAATGGATAATTACCAAGGTGATGAGTAATTTGGGCTAGTGTCAGAAGAGTAAGAACGACTCTTGGAGCTCTGGTACATGAATAACAACAAACCAGACAAACACAGTTGTGCGACTTTAGTGATGTTAAGCCTTTTAAAATAATTTTTTAAACAACACAGAATTACAAAATGTTTTAAGTAAGTATATTTTTTCCCCCCCAAAGTAGCAAAAAATAAAATAAAATAAAATTGTGCACAAGTAAAGAATGAGTGTTTTTAAGTCCAAATGGTTCTGGTGGGGCCCATGATAAACAGCTGAGTTCCATCCAATGAAAAGTGTCTGTGTGATTGTCTGCCCTACCGCGCTACTAGTACAGTAGAGGATTGCAGTCCATCAATGTGAAAAAAAATGTGTGTGTATGTGTGTCTCGTCTCCTAGGATCTTGGGTTGGCTCGCCATCCAGTGAACACTGGAACACTGAGGTCTGGAATCGCTGACCTGGTCTTTGAATTATTCCCATGTAAAACCTGACTTATAATCAATGGTCAAACATGTGTCACGACCAATTCAAGAATAACTCTCACAAATTAAACTAAAGCAGTTTGAGCCGCCTGCTCTGGTCGGCTGTAGAAGCAACAGACTGCAAACACGAGTGCTGGCGCTAAGGAGGGACAAGAGCTGCCTAGATCTTCACCGATTGGCTGACATGCCAGAAGTGTAATAAAACAACAGGCTCTCATCAAAGCTCATCAATACTTATGGAAACTTAACCCTTGTTTAACCAAAACACATCATACATAAACCTGCATCGCTTTTATGTTTAAATAAATAAATGTATTTTGTGTCACTGTCATTAAAGAAGAACAGTAAGAGCAGAAAGAATGAACGTGAAGTGTTTTTTTTCTCTTTTATTTCTTTTGAGATGATTTTAGGAACTGGGTTACATGTACAAGAGCACAAAACATGATTTACTATCCCATCCAGAACCCTCCATGTGTTAATCAAGAAACTGCTACTGTGTTATATGCAGTGATGGGAGTAATGGCGTTATAAGTAACGCTGTTACTTTTTCAGAGTAATCGAACTAATTACTATTTCTATCATTACAACGCCGCGTTACTATTACTAACAAGAAAATGCGGTGTTGTTTTTCAACAAACAGACGGTTGAAGCTGTCTCCATCTTACTGCACCTTATATCAGTAGCACGGAAGTAGCGTCTACGTCAGTAAACTGGGCGCTACAGCTTTAAGCAGCTGGGCGCTCCCGCGGACGGCGATCACTAGTGATGTGCGATACCACTGATTTCCTTTCTGATCCGATACCAAGTAAGATTCAGGGTGGTATCGACGATACTGACCTGATAACGATACTTTGTACAAAAACTTAATATTTTACTGTATTTAAAATCATAGCTTCATAATGATTACAGGACATAAGACTATTTGTTTAACTGCCTAATAATCAGAGGCGTACAGTACTCAAAACTACTCAGAGTATTAATTACTTTTTAACCGATGGATGTTTTATTGTGTCGTCAAAAGCAGGCATTCGATTGCTTCACCAGTATAAATATCTACAAGCACATCTCTCATATGAACAAGGCATAGAAAGGTCATTTGTTTTGTAAATAAATGGAGATATAAAGGATGAATTTTGTTTGTTAAAACAATGACAAAAATGTTTCTGAACATGTGTAGAACAGTTTAAACATTCCCAATACACTGAACAACAGGCAGGTAAATGTCTTAAAGTGTTAGACAAAATAGCATTTCTGTCACATTTAACTTTCTGAACCTTTTGTTCCGTTTCAGCAAGAGCCGGTTTTCTGAATTAACAGAGGCTCTCTGGCTTCGTTTGGCTGTGACGAGTAGACCGGCACAGCTAAAAGTCGTTCACACGCAGCAGAAGCACAGCTGTGTTCAGTTTAAGAGAGAAGTTCATGATGGCTGAGGAAGAGTGCAGCAGCTCCATGGTGTCTGCGGCACAAGCACAATAATCATCAAGCTCAACTGCACTTTGCAGCCTTCTGGAGAAGAATTCATCTTCATCAGATGACTCTCTCTGCTGATCCTCAGTCTCAGTCGTTTCAAGATGTTCTTTGATGCATGTCAAGGCTGTAAATGCAAGTAGATCATCAACAAATCATCCTGGGTGAACTTCAACACCTTTTGTCCTCCTTTGTTAAAACATAGAAAAATGCACCACATAAAAATACTGCAAAATATACATGCATATAGTGTATGAACTTCAAACACACATTTCACTTAAAATTAAGATGTGCAAATGTGAACAAATCAACTTGTTAGAGATATTCTAAATTCAGATAAAAATAACATAGAGTAGAAAAAAGTTACATTTTTGACTGTAAACACCACAAACATGTTTGATGTTTGAACAGCACAGGCCTGAACCCTGCAGCTCTGAAACTAGCAGGTGTATCACTCCTAACGTTTCCCACCTGGAGACAGCATTTACACTACAATCTGCCTTTGGTGGGTTTTTTGCAGCAACTGTGACATTCACTAGTAGAACTGACACACAAAACAACTCAACGACTACACTCATGTTGATTTTGCTCGTTTGCTTTCAGTGCTTTATCCTACACTGATCAGACCTTATAACCACCTGCCTAATATTGTGTTGGTCCCTCTCTGTAGCTGCCTGGCCTGTCGAGGCATGGACTAGACTAGATCCCTGAACTGTAGCTCAGGGATGCTCGACTGGATTGAGTTCTTGGGACTTTGGAAGCCAAGTCAACACCTCAAGCTTGTTGTGTTTCTCTAACCATTCCTGAACCACTTTTGCGTTGTGGCAGGGTTCATTATCCAACTGAATGAGACCACAGCCAACAGAGAGTGCTGTTTCAATGAAATTGATACATGGTCTGCACAACAATGCTAAGTACTTAGTGAGTGTCAAAATAGCATCATGGATAGCAGGATCCAATGTTTCCCAGTAGAACTTTGTCTGTCAGCAGATTAGAAGCCACAGATTGGAATCAAAGTACTGAGTCATATTACACCTACAGGAACTGTGAGCCAGCAAACTCCTGCCATGTGGTTTGGATGGAGGGTCAGAACTCACTGAGTCGGCACCGTTTGCACAGTACGCATCGCAGCACTCGGTGAACCTGTTCTGTAACTTTATGCGTGCTGTCATTTCATGACTGACTTGCTGTGGTTCCTAAACAGTTTCACTTTGCAATTACAAACTCCCCGATGCAACATGGATCAAATATTACAGTACCACCCTCAAATTCAGTCAGCTCATTAGTGAGATTCTAGAATGAAATATAAAGGCAGTGGGCATGGCTAAGGTCTGGAATTTATACAAAATACCTGAATTCAAAGCCAATGAGGTAGCCCAGTACTTTTGTCTATCTTAAACGTTTGCTTTTCCATGAAATATCTTGAAGTGCATTCTCACCTGCATTACCTGTTAGTAATATAAACACTAGTGGGACTGAAGCCTGACACAAAGTCCTGCTCAAACAAGAGAGACACAACATCCTGCTTTTACTATTTAAGTATTAATACAAAGCTGACACCACATTTGAACACCTGCCCAAAAAGTACTTGATAACGACTGACACTGTACAGCAGAGTCACGTATAGTGGAGTCCATAACTCTGTAAGCCTGACGATGATCAGACTGCCTGCTTGGCTGTGATGGCATAGCATTAATGTCACTCTGGGCCCTTTGCTAGCTTTGGTTGTGTTATGTTATGTGCTGTGTAACCAATCGATTTTATAAACTAAGATAAAATTATAACATTAGATAAACATGCAGAGGTGCACAGGTAATGCAACTCCAGCCATCATAGGACTAGGGTATATTCTGGACAGGTCACAACCTAAAAGGACAAATTCACCTTGGGACTTTAGAATAAAGTCAGACCTGGACAGAAGCCTCAATGTATTTCCTTTAGAGGCCTCAGATGTTGGGCATCAATTTCATGAGTCATGTGGGTAGATCAGGACGATAATTGGCTCTTGTAATTAGACAGTAGCCTACTGTCATTCTTTGACGAGCCTTACACACCCTCAGAGATGTGGTGGACTCTGGAGTTTGCACTGTGATGAGATTTGTACCTCAGATTCTGATGTCTCAGGTGTTTCCTGAGACTGGCTCTGGTTCCCCAGTGGACTTTGGGGTTGCCCCTGTTGAATCCTGGATCCTGGTGGATCCTGCAGCTGAAAATTGGAACCCACATGCAACTGTCTCTGGAGCTCCTCAGCACTGTGGGCTAACATGATGCTCACCTTCCTCTGGTGGGCCAAGGCCTCCTCCTTGTCGTTCAGCTACACCAGAAAATACAGTATTAAAAGTAAAACAGCATTTGTTACAAGTCTTAAGGCCCATTCACAGAGACACCAACTTGCTTGTTGCACATCACTTTGTTGCAGATGGTTGGTCACCAGCTTAGCATTTATGTTTAGACTTATAATTCTATAAACAATGAATGAAATGTGCAAATCATCATTATTATTATTGTTATTATGACCTATGTTTTAGGGTCATTAATTCTCATTGGTACTTCTCAGTCTACCTGGTCATACCATCAAACCTAGTTCTGTGTCTGTGGGGATGATGATGATAATAATAATAATATGTTTGCAGGGAGATGAATGAGTGCCACATTCTACAGAAAAACTTCATTTCATTAAAATTGTATCTTTCTGAAATTGGAGGTTTTTCATAAATGAACATTTTCTGTTGATACCTTTCTATCACAGAGAAAAGATTTTTTCCAGATAAAGCTGACCAGTGGTGACTACGGAGGCAGTGTCTTTGTTTCTCATGATAACGCTCGTGAAGACATTAGATGAGATACTAACCAAGTCCAGCAGTTTGTAGAGAGTCTCTAAATGCTCATCGGGCATTTTCGTCTCCAGACTAGAGGGGAGCAATGCCTTTAGCCTCTTACTTACACTTATTAAGGGACTCTTGTTAGCACCTGTAGAGAAAAGAAATTAAGAAAAAGTTGTAACATGATTTGCTTACATTGGTTTCACTGTTGCACTGCAACCTTTATTTACCGTGTTAGCTTCCTTTAGCTTTGAAAACATGTATATGATGTCCAAGCAGACAAATGAAGACAAGCAAGCATGATGTCCACATAATTAGTGACTTTCACTTAAATTAACTTGTTTCCATTAGTGAGAATGTGTCTGATGTGTTCTAGGTTATTCCATGTTAAAAAAAAAAAAAATCAAGATTTTCACTGAATGAAGGTCAAATTTGACTTCATTAGATCCGTTCGTTTGTTTTTGCCACGAGTGGCAGCTTGTTACAGCAACTCTGCTTCTTTTCTTTTTAGTGTTTTTCTTTGTCTTTAGTACCTTCTTAAGTATTTGTGCACTATTTTCCTTATTTAATTATTTTTTTGTATTTTATTTTTCTAATATCTCTCTAATTCATCTTTTCCTTCCATCCCTTTTGCTGCAGTGTCAGATTCAATAAAGTCTGTGTGTATCTTTCCTTATTGTACAACCCCCCCCAAAACCCAGCTTATTCTGTGTGGCCAGGTGGGAGTGGTTTGTCAGATGTTCTCAGACCTGTTGTGTGCTCCACTTAACAAAGGACAAATTCAACAATGGTCAACATACTTCCCACAACACTGTCTGGAATGCATATGCAAACAAACTTCAGTGACCTGTGTTCTTGGAAATTATAATCTTCCATTATGAAACAGAAAAAAGAAAGTGAAAGTTTATTATGATATGATATTATGATTATGTTTCTCTAAAACCTTGAGAAAGCTTCTTTACCAATGCCAAACAGCCTATCCTGTTGTTTCTTGGATTGAATCATGTAAATCTGAAGAAACAAGCCTCTTTGGCAGTTCAACCATTTATTCATTTAATAAACAAGGGCCTCATGTGGGCCCCACGTTCCTGTCTACTCTACACTATTCAACTGTTCAGGGCAAAAAACCCAAAATCAAGTCTTTAAAAATGCACATGCGATGAATTCCTTGATGGACAAGCATCCAGTTAGTGTAGCCTGTTATGTTAATAGCCAACTTGCCTTCAGCTTTAGAGTGATTTGACTTCTTAATATTGGCCTCAGCTACAAGCAGGAATTCCTCACTTCGTTTCCTTAGCTGCTGTTCAAAGGCAATGCGAAAAGCATCTGCAACCATTAAGGCCTCTTCTGTCCTTAAACGCTGAGCATCCAGCTGTAAAACATACAAACACTACCTTTATAGTGGGTTAGGTTGAATCCCATGGTAAACCACACAGTGTACACAGATGTAGACATGGTCAACAGGGCTTCACTTGTTTCACATTTTTACATATTACAGAATATTACCAAAATTGATTATTTTATAATAATTAAAGAAATACTTAAATTTTTCAATAAATAATAAACAATTTTTCACCTCTAAATTTTTTAACCTAAAAACTTTTAGATAACTTCTTTGTTTCATAGTATAATCTTCACATGCTTCATCCAAAGCACCTACGGGTGCCCAAAAGTGCCCTTTTTTAAAACGTGTATGTGCATGTGGAGTCCTGTCTGTGCCCCTCAACAATAATATTGAACTATTAATCACAGTTTTGCTAAATAAATGGATGTGGCTTGCATCAGTCACATGACCACCGTTAACCAATGATCGCCCTTGACAGCAGAGCGTGCTGGTTACTAGCCGGGAACGAGCTCACAAAGAGCACGTACATTTGTAGCCGTCTAAATGGTGCGGAGCTGCAGGAGAAACTAACTGGGAGACACAGACTGTCCTTTTTTACTATAGATTTAATTTGTTGATAATCTGAAAATCTATTCTTGTTGTTTTTGTATAGCTAGTGTGCCAAACAGAATAAAGTATATAATAAATGTATGTTCCAAATATTTAATTCCTTTACAACTCCAATCTGGGAATTTAATCAAATTATTGTTTTGTAACATGTCAAGTTATTTCCAAATGGGTGTACATTGGCATGGGATTAATGAAAACTCCCCCCATGCTGTCAGAGAGGAGCAGATATTAATGCTTTTAAAGCATTCATGTCATTTGATGTTTACAAATCGTAGGTCAGAAATCTTTATATTAATGCACAGTGCCTGTTTCACGTCTAGCCAGAGCTCATCTAAGAGGGTATATTTGAACCATCCTGAGATGTATTTTAGCCTGTTGGCTAAGAAGTAGTGTTGAAAGTTAGGCAGATCTAGCCCTCCTTTATCCTTGGTCCTTTGTAGTGTTTTTAAGCTGATACGCAGGCATTTATCTTTCCAGAGGGATTTAGATATTTAGAATCCAGAGATCTAAACCAGGCTGGTGATGGTGTGAATGGTGGTCCGAATGAAAGTTCATTACCAGGCCTCTGGAGAACTACAGCTGTGTCCCAAAACCTAGGCCGCATCCTTCGGAGGACCCGGCCTTCGCGGTCTACGCAGGCGGCGTCCTTCAAATACCCAGAAGGCCAGAAATGCGAAGCTTGTGAAATGGGACGGTCCAGCCTTGAGATTTGTGTCACCAGCTGTCTGGGTGGAGTTTAATAAACTCTGCCGTCTGCTACTCGCTATCTAAAATATAACAGGACACTGGAGTAAACTCTGGACCATCAGCCTTCGAATTGGGACGATGGGTCTCTGTGAGGTAATCGGCCTACAAATGTGGCCTCCGAAGGATGCGGCCTAGGTTTTGGGACACAGCTTACAAGACATGTTGAGGAGGTAATTTTTACTTTAAACTTTAAGGCCTGTAGTTGGGAAACCCTGCCATAAGGATTATGGGTAGAAATTTCCATCTAGCTAGATCATCTTCTACTTTCTTTAAAAGTGGAATGATGTTTAGTTAAATCTGCAAGCTTAGGAGAAACATTATTTCCTAAATATTAAATTTTTCCAGATTACAGTAGAGTAGAAAAAGAATTATAGAAGGAGCAACTAGTCAGAAGAGCTGTAGATTTTAACCAATTTATTGAATAACCTGAAACTCTTGAGAAACTCAGAGAGAGCAGTTTGAGTTTTGGATAAAAAGCAACACATCATCTGCATAAAGACTGATTTTATCTTGTACATTCCTGCAATTTATGCCCTGAATCACTCTAGCCTGTCTAACTGCTGCTGCTAGTGGTTCAATAAAAACTGCTAACAGTGAAGGGGAGGGTGGGCATCCCTGCCTGGCGCCCCTGTGGAGCTGGAGGATGTTTGGTCATTTGTTCTGACACATGCTGTTGGAGAATTATATAACATTTTAATCAGTTTATGAAAGAGTTTACAAAGCCAACATTTTGATTATTCAGCATTTTTAATTCATTTAGTCATATTGAGTCGATGGATAGAAGGTAATAACTGATGTGTATAGAAGAAGAGCTGGACTTTGATGCAGTGACAGAGTTACATGACATTTACCTCCTGTTGTAACTGGACCAACTGCTTCCTGCTGGCAGCAGCAGTCCGACTACATGGACAAGGTTCAGTATCAAACAGACACTGGCAGGCCCCCAGTACAGTCAACTGGAAAACAGAGATTAGAAAGAATACCACTGAGCACACTGACAGATGCTGAAACCAAAAACCATTGTAGAGGCACTAATACTTTTAACTACACTGTGTTAATAGTTTTACATGGAGTTTCAGAAGCCAGTGCTGATGTTCATTCATTTGTGACTTATTGCATCACTGATTAAATGCTGGAAAAGAGATGAGCCCTAGCACCAAAGCTGATTCAAATCACCACAAATACAGCAACAGATTTTATGATCTGTTGCTGAGAATTACAGGCAACCATTCTACCCAAGGACCTCCAAATCCCCATCACTCCTCACCTCCAGAACACTTGACTCGGTTTCTAGGCTGTATTGAGGTTTAGTCGCTTGGTAAATTCTCTGCTCCTTCACATTCAGCATGGCGAGAAGTTCCAAGTACTGTTGCCTTAAGGCTGCAGACAGATGCAAAAACATTAGCATCAAATATAACTTGTACAAGCACATACATGTGGCCTTGGACTCATTTAGTGCTTACCAGAATTTTCCGCTCGGAGCTGCTGGCTCTCACTCTCTATTTCCTGCAACTTGTCAGTCAGAATCTTGTTCTCACTTGAGATTCTGATCATAACAATAGCAGCGTTAGGGTTATAATACTTAAAAGACCAGAGACAGAAGTACATGCAGAGTAAACCTGACCTGTTGTACTTATGCTCCCAGGACTCCTCAGATTTCTTCATCTGAACCTGAAAGAAGCTGAGCTCCCACTGCAAACTGTTCACCTCCTGCAAATGATGCAAGGATGTAATGATGTGCAATTTCTTAACAGTTTTCAAAGTTAAAACCTAATCGCCTGCATACATGACATACACTCTGTGAAACTGTTGAAAAAAGGATCACTTTGACAATGGGGAGGGGGGGGGGC
>VUQR01001584.1:2837-18129 GCA_015108515.1 Hemichromis elongatus | reverse complement strand
TGCCCTTCTCCCCCCCCCCTTTCTTTTTGCACAGTCAAGGAGCGTGTCAGGTTCATTTCACTGCGTGTTGTACCTGTATAACCTGCATGTGACAAATAAAGAATCTTGAATCTTGAATCTAGTTGTTTTATTAGTATTCCAAGAAGTGCATCAGGCAATCCTGATGATCCTGATGTTGTTGTAGCACGACATTGATGTTATGCAGTTTGTGTGCAAAATCACAAAGTGGTTGTGTGATGTGTGAGGAGTCAATCAGTTAAATGAAACACGGGGCACATTAATATACTAGCAACTTTATTAATGAATCTAGCTTTATTGACCATTTTGACTATATTGGCACCATAATTTACTAAATAATCTTCACTGTATTAAAACTAGACTTTAAAATAGCGATGGAGGTCATAAAATCAACATCACAGTGTTTACTGAGGTCGAAGCTGAACACGTGTTTGCTGATAACCTTTTTCAAGACTGGTGATAGGCCTGTTCTGGTCATTAGAAATAAGACAAATTTAAAGCACTTCACTCTTCTTGTATGTACAGTGTATGGGAGAAGATGATGAGTTTTGACCAGGTACTAAGCAAGATTATGATAATCAGGAAAATTATTAAGTTTAAATTGTTTTTGTTTGCAAAACACTTGCAGTATGACTACACTTTCAATCATCAGTGCTCTCTGTGTTCTCCTTTTTCTTCTTTTTCTTTTATTTATTCTGGAGGAGCTGGCTAAGCAACATGAATTTCTTCCTGTGTGCCAAAACTCACCAAACACCAAAACCCATTACAGATAAAACATGAAAGGGTTTGCTTGCACGGCTGGCTAAATAGGCCGTTTCTGCTTTAAAAGGTGCATTTAAATCACTGTAAAATGAGAACAAATAACTATTGGAATTGCCAAACAGGAGGCTAAAACCTGACAAAGTGTGCATGAACACAAAAACCCTTTAAAAATAACAAAGGCACGTGTGAAATTATTCACACTTTTTCAGTCTAATGTTGAGATTCATTTTTTAACATCTGTCTCCCAAAAGATGAACTAACGATGCAATTAGTATGTGTGTGTGTGTGTGTAGTATCAGTATTCTAATGAGGACAGACAAAAGAAGTCTGTAGCTTAGAGCCAATTGGACAGAGAGGAGCAGAGCATCAGAGGCAGAAAGCTAGAGAGAGGAGTGAGATAGTTGGGGGTTAGGGAGGGTTCAGGCTGGTGGCAGTCAGTGCCTCAGGCAGGGTTTTGGGGTCAGGCCCCCCCAGACTGCCACACCAGCCCCCTTGGGCCCCGAGAGGGGGACACCAGGACCATGCTGGCCAAGGGAGGGGCTCTCAATTAGGGCAGCATTCAAAATTTTAGCCCTGTGCTTCAGAAGAAAAGGCCACCTGATACCTATACACCTCAAACATCCTCCTACACCCCCTTAACCCCACCAAATGCACCTACTGCTGATTGACGCTGGAGTTTTTGAACTACTTGGAATCACAAAAGAGGTGCTTACATTTTACTTAACACTGTCACTGAATCAAATTTAAAACTTTGTCTTTGGGCAGACTCTGTCTTTAGATTCTAAATGGCAACGCGCTTTGTTTAAATACATGTACAAAGTTCTTTGCTCAAAGATCCGTTTAAATAAAAATGTGTATAAATATTAAGGCTTGATTACGACTGATGAGCGTTAAAAAAGAGTTGCAACGCAGTGCCAGAAAACGGTCTATATCAGCATTTATTTAATGAAATCAAATATGGTGTAATAACAATGTGTAACAATATGTGCTAACTGAAAATAAGGTGCTGGGTGAAGCCCAGGTCACAACAGTCTTTTTTGGGGGGAAAAAAGACTCAGTGAAGTGATAAATTCTCACAGGTCTGTTGGCTAACAAGCTGTAGCTTTGAGGTCAAAGCTCTGGCAACACTTGGAAAATATAGGGCAGCTTTCTTACTTAATCGTGTTTCGGCCTCTGGCATTCATCAGGGTCATCAAGAACTACGTTCTAACAGGGTCAACTGGACTAATGTGATAGCTACCTAAACAGATTGAGTATGAATTTGAAGAGGTTTAGCTGTAAGGATATGTTCAGACCAAATAAGAATATATTCGTTGGGGTGAATTTAGACCATTTTCCAAATTTCCATCTAACATTCAACTCTGAGAACTTCTTCCTTCCAAAGTGTAATCAAATTTGTAATAAAGTGATATACTTTCAGACTTTAAATGAAATCCTAGAATTGTACTTGTTTTTGTTTTTAGCCCTCTCCTATAATTCTGTCTCTATACAAAAAGCAGCGTCTCATCACTGCTCAAGTGATGAATGAACTTAAGTCACTCTATTTCTGATGATGTTTGGAGAATCTATAGAGACTCTATATGTTTCCAAACACAGCAAAAAGCGCATTTTTTGCAATAAGTTGCAAAATTTTCATTTTGACCTGACACATATTTGTCTCTTTTGACTTCATAAGACTTGTCAGCATGTTCTCCTGAATACACTGTAACGTGTTAGCCAGTCAGGAATATTTCAGCACTGACCACTGTCTGACCTAAACCTTAAGCTAAATCAAACTCTTCATCATCTTGTGTCTCATGTGTGCAAATCGCTTTTCCATTTTATTAAATGCTGATGTAAAGTTGTGAATTAAAGGATCAAACAAGAAAAAGGAGCTTTTACTTGTAAGACATGCAATTTATTTATCTACACACCAGCTTTTAAAAGGCCACACAGTAGCTTCCTTGTGGATCTGGACTGGTATTTGATATCCTTTCCAAAGTGTATTGAAATATGTTTTTTTTTATGAATTCATATTATGCATCAGCCTTCAGTATTTTTCCATGGGAGCCAAACATCTCGACGGAACCAACAGGTTCTATTGAAGCAACAATAAAAATGTACTATTTGGAACCGAGCTGGAAAAGCAGCGGGGAGTCAGTTTCTAAAGTGCGTAGTTTATTTTCCTGATACAGACGATGAAATTACATAAAATTAAAGGAAATAAATGTTTT
Organism: Hemichromis elongatus; assembly: GCA_015108515.1. Classification (NCBI taxonomy): domain Eukaryota; kingdom Metazoa; phylum Chordata; class Actinopteri; order Cichliformes; family Cichlidae; genus Hemichromis; species Hemichromis elongatus. The sequence goes on along the minus strand of VUQR01001584.1, from coordinate 15,136 downwards.
AGACAAAATCCTAAACGTGTTGCTTTAAATGGGACTTTACAAACCATACAGTGGCAATGTCCATCTTTTTTTTTTTTTATCTGCTTTTTAACTTTTTGTGGCTTTTTCATTCATACACACACTTGCACACTGTCAGAGGGTAGGGGTTCAGTGTCTTGCCTGAGGACACTGCCAACACTTGGTTTAATTGACAACCTTCTGTATCATGTGAGCCACAGCTATCTCTAAAAGCCTTAAAATCATATATGAAAAGGCTGCTTGTTTCCAGTGCAGTGTAAGAATTACTTAAAATAGTTTTCGCTTTTATTTTAACAACTACACGTGCGCTTTTGTCAGCATGTTCTGTTTTTATGGCTATACTGTGATTTGTGTTGGAAAAGGGTTTCAGTGTGAATAATAATATTTAATTATTATTATTGTACATTATTACTGTTTTTAATTTATCAGGTTTTTTGAATTTTTTGGCAATTATTTTACAGTTCAGGCTTTAAAGTTAAACAAAAATAGCAAGTAAAGAGAACAGGTTGCAGTTTAGAAAACTAAAAAAATATACCACCAACACTAAAGCAAAAAGCTGAGTGAGAATAATTTAAAAACACTGTAAGCCACTGCATACCTTTTACAACAGAAAATGGTATTTCCATGAAGACGAATACCTTGCATGTTGTTGTATCAGAAAACGACTGAAGACATACCAACATGAGTTTGAGATGGTAATGATGCAGAAATTGTCTGTTGTGTTTGCTTTGGCCAGTCTGTTGTCTCTGAGGTGCCGCTTTGTGTGTGTTTGCGTGTTGCTGGCTGGTTTCACAGTTGCATAATTAGCAATAGCATTAGCATGCCTAACATCTCAGCTGCTGCTCCACAATACTCTCAGAAAGAGCCCTGTTGAAAATCCTCCCAGTAACTGTCAATCGCACTCTCCCTGTCTCACACACATTCTCCCACTACCTCTCTTTTCCTCGCTCTAATTCGCTCTGCGTGCTTGTGGAACATTTCATGCGTCGTTGGAAAATGCACCTAATTACCAGGCAGCAAACATTTCAACTCTTCTGGTGCTTCTCAGTGAACTTTATCATCTTTCTCTTTATTCAATCAGATACATGGAAACACTTTCGGGAGGGCGGGGTTGTGACGGATCCAGGCATTCCTTGCTGATTTGCCACAGTCGAGCTGTTAGTTTCACTGTTGTGGGAGATTTTGTGTAATTAATTGGTTCTTCTGGGGGTCAAGTGGTTTCATCTCATTTCAGTCACCTTCTACATCAAGCAGCCATGTCTGCACCTGTTTCCTGCTCTCAGCAGCTGCCAACTGGGCCTCCCAAACGACTATTGATCCCATCAGATCATGCACGCACTCGCTTGCGCGCACACACACAGACACACGCTTGAAATGCCTTATTTGTATCTGCTAATTAAATTTGCCAGAGCTAGCCTTGAATATTACAGAAGTTCAGCAAGGTTTATTCTTAATTTGCTTTTTCCAATATCTGGCAGGTTTTCTCTTTAGAATCCACAAGACTGCAAGAGAACTTATAGGTCAACCTGACGTCACACCAGAGTAAACATTAGCATTAACATGTGGAGAATATTAATACTTTTCGGTAACTTCAAAATGATATTTGTAGTTGCAAGGCTGTTTCACATGTTTTACTAACATATATTGTTTCTCTGTATGGAGAGGTCTGTATTTTTTACTTCCTCTATTTAATAATGTAGTGATCTCTGCTTTCTTTTAGATTTTCTTTTCAATATTTTCTTTTCTACATTTTATATTTATTGTTTTATTGAATAAACATCCTCAGCTGCACCTAAACATATGGATCACACATTTGCAGCTAAAATCTTTTGCTAACAGTATAACCTATCATTTGGTTCATATTTTTAATTGGTTTCTCTTCTTTCATCTTCCTTCATCTACTTTACAATATAAGCGTTCAAGATGTCGTGAGCATCTCCATTACTAGAATTCAATTGAATTCAATTAAACTTTATTAATCCAGAAGGTTGACCCTGAAGGAAATTGGGTTAAGGCAGCCTGCCTTATGCCAGCGCCATCTTACCCTTCCGACCATACATACATTCATACATTAGACAAACATCACATGGGGAAGACAGGTCAGAGACGTATAACAATGGAAAATGCACAACATGAGGAAAGACGAAGAGAAAAAAGAACTCCCCCCAGACTGAGCTCCAACAGGGAGATCAGTTTGGGAACAGAACCCCCCCCACCTCAGCACATAAATCATCACATCTCACAACATAGAAGACTTAAGCGTCGAAGTCGTTTGGAGGGGGTGTGGGTGTAGATCTGTGTCAGTATACATGCGTATGTGTGCGTGTGTTTGTTTTCCGTGTTCAGCCGAGAGAAAGTGTCCCTTCATGCGGTTAGGCAGAAGTCAACAGACTTCGGTCGACGCGGGTGGCCTTGAAGGAGAGGGAAAGAGAGTCACAACAACAGTCTTGTTATCTAAGGGAGAATTGTTATTCCCGTCAGCTTTTGCCTTGAGCATCCAGCTGGCGCCAGGGGGGGCCGCATGAGATGAAGATGGTAGTTGCTTTGGTTTTACAGTTGGTCTAATGTCCATCACTGGTCACTAGGTCTCTCAATTCCTGTTGCAGAGCCATGAGCTTCTCCAAGATTTTGCCCATATGCATTCGATAAACAGTCTGAGTATGCAAAGCCCTGCCCATCGTCAATCATCTCAGCCAGCCGTGTTGGGTTTTGAACAGCTGTAGCCATTTCTTGTGCTTCAATAAGCCGTGTCCAAGCCAGCTCCGACCAGCCAGAACTCTGTTATCATGGTTAGATATCATTCAATGACTGCCTCAGTCAAGAGCCAAGAGAAGAACAACAGGCTTTTACTATAAGCATCAGCCAAAACAAACAAGCAAATAAAATACATAAAAAACCCAATTTTAGGGGCAAAAAAACAAAGCCATGCAGTACCAGTATCTGCAGTTTCCATACTGGCCACTTGAGGCTGGCTAAAATCATCACAGCTCAATGTTTTAAAATGCTCAACTTTACAGCCACACATGGACCTCACATGGTCTTCGTGCTGTTGGTGCCTTTTTATTCTGTAGTGAGGACCATCCACGAACATTTCACGCTCCAGTTATGGTGATTGGAATTCTAGTAATTTACTAGTATGTAACTTACCACTAATAACAGTGTCTTTGCATTGCAATCATAATTCAAGATTCAAGATTCTTTATTTGTCACATGCAGGTTATACAGGTACAACACGCAGTGAAATGAACCTGAACACCTGAATGTTTATGGATGAAAAGTTTGAGGTGCAGAATCTAGAAGTCACTGGATGGGATCATGTTTTTATAAACAGTCTATGAAAGTAAGATTTTCTGGTAATGTTTCTATTTTACTGAATGTCTCCATCCAGTTGGTAAGTCATGATGTATAAACCCTGCTTCCAGGTCCAAACTACTCTGCGTTTATTAAGGCTGTTGTGTTTTTAACGTATTTTAATGCTTTGTATGTTGTTCTCCTTAATCTAAACAAGCTAGATATATGTTAATTAATTAATACATTTAATGTCTATGCCTCTTCTATGCATATAAAAAGTTTAAAAAAATTAACCAATATGATGAAAGTACATAAATTATCTAGGACAACAATTTTAACGTACTTTATCAGGCCTCATATCAGACGAAGTAATAAATAGTATTTGTTGCTGTACAGCAACTTGGTTCATTCTCAGATGTTATACTGTATTTTGTATACCATGCAAATAAACCCCATCCAAGAAAAAAAACATATGGAAGGGAGGGAGTACTTTACAAAGATTCAGGAACTTGTAGAGTGTAGCTCTCAGGGCATGCTAACATATTCCACCCAACAGTTTTAAAATCCCACACAGCCGGTTATTCTGCTTGACATTTTTAATTAACAATAATTATCAGCACAACAACCACTGGACTAACAATAAGGGTGGGCTTTGTTGCAAAACTATTACTCATTACAAGCTGCTTGGGGTTCTTGACAAATTTAATTTTCTGAAACCTTTGGTGGAAAAATCACCCACTGAAATAAACCCTAGCTGCAAAAACAAACAAACAACAACAACAACAAAACAAGTTAACCCAATCAGTTTCAGCTTGCACAAGCTACATGGCTGCCAAAATGCTAAAATAACAAATACAAGTGGCCAAGTCTGTTTTTTTTCATTGATACTTTGCATGCACATGACTTACACATTTGCTTAATAACAAATATACATGATTTGTGATTTTTAGGATATCATAGCTCGTCTTGTTCTTTACTTACATTTCATTTCGTGTCATTTCTGTAAAATTGTTAATTAGTCTAACCCCCCCTTTTTTAACTAATACATTATATTATGGGTTAATAGATTTGTGCAATGACAACATAAACATGACAGAACTGTAACATTATTACACAAACTGGGTGTCATTATAAAGTTAAAATGTAATAAAATAAAATGTGTTTGTAGGATGTATATTTTGATAATCATTTTTAATTTAAATTCTTATAGATAAGATTAACCAACTGAAAAATGTACGATACGAGCAGCAGTGAAAAAGTATCTGGAAAGGCACAAGTGTAATCAATGGTGCTGAACAGGCCAATCACAGCACTTGCAGGGTATGTCGATGCCACGTGTAGTTACATTTCCAGGAATGTGCACCCCAAGTTATGCCATAGATTGCGTCAGATTTCGTAGGGGTTTGTGGTTAAAGGCAGACATTATGTAGAATTCCTGCTGAAGCATAAGTTCCCAGTAAGTAAAAATACAACATCAAATGTGGGGAGAAAACCCCCCCCGACAAACATTGGTGTTTTTTCAATTTTGGGGGAGCATTGCTGCACCTGAATGCCCTTCAATGGGCCTGTGAGTTCAGGTGCAAAGCATGCTGGGATGCTACGCTAGTTTCTCTCAGGAGAAGCTCTTAAATTAGAGATTGTTGAGACACACACTGGCACAGGCAAACATGTAGGCATGGAAAACAGCGCAACGCATTTTAAAGCTCATCTGCAAACTGATTCTGTCAGGGAGACTTAGTGACGTGCGGCTGCCTCCTACAGCTTTCCTCCATAACGGCGCCGGTCGTCATCTGCGTTGTGCTGTCCACCAGGGAGAAGGAGAGGCGGCGGGCTCTAAATAGAGCCTCCCTCAGTTAAATATTAACACTCGCCTTCCTTTGACAGAGAGCAGCCCGCCATGTCGCCTTCCATCTCCACCATGGGGAGATGCAACACAGCATAGCACTCAAACACACACACAAAAACACTTGGACACAACACTGAAGTATGGACAAAACACATGCTCAGAAATGAAGTGCTGATGATGCTTTTTCAAAAAATTTTCAACATTATAAAAGCTTTTTCCTTTCTCTGCTGTTTAATCCAGCCAAGAAAGAATTTGTGAAATGACCATAACTTCTCAGCACTGCATTCTGTGGTTAAAGCACAGAATTTCTTATTGTAACCTCAGGTCTGATATTTTACAAGCACTTATCAACTTTACTTTCCCAACAAAATACTTTTAGGGCCCAAACCTAACCAAACACTTAAAAAAAAATCTAAAAATAATATTCCAGCAGCTGATTTAAACTTAGAATTTTTTGTTCAACTTGAGGCATCACCATTACCAACAAACCTACTGAAAAAAAATTTAACTTTATGGACTTCATGTAATATCAGCTGAATTTACTTTAACATTGTTTCCATAGTATTATCATGTAATGTTAAATTATTAGCTGCCAACACTGGTAGTGTGTGCTATAGGGGTCATATAAATACTTCTATATGCTGAAGTAGGCTTTATAAAAAAGGTAAAATCTTTGCAATGCATATTGGAAGCTGAAGAAGCTTTTTGTGTCTTTAATAAATTTGCAGAATTTTGTGCCAAACTCATAATTTTCCCCCCATAAAGAATAAGGAAAATATATTCTGAAGCAGCTGTCAAGCCATCATTTAACAATAAACATCTTCACTGAAAGCATGCGCTTTCTCAACAGGGCAAAGCTTGTTCCTCTGTTGGTTTTTAGTATCCTTCAATTTCATTGTAACTTCTCACACTTACAGAAACACTCTTAACCCAATACGACCTTGGAGGATAGCAAGTGTGTGTAAGTGAGATCCTTAATAGTAAAGCAGTGATGGCGAAAAACAGAATAATGATGGATTGACTTATCTGACAAGGAAAAGCAATATATGCAGTACGACACTTTACACTAGAGACCTATTGAATATAATGTCCTTTTATAATAATGAAGATCCACAGCATGTGTTAAGAATGTAGAAACATGCTCTGACAAGATGTGAATATGTTTCAGAAATTGTCAGTTTTAATAAGTTTGTAAAATGCACAAAATAAAATTTGCATGCACTCCTTTCCATTAGTCTGATCCTAATTGAACATGTCAGTCACTTTTTCCTAAAAGTCAAGGGGGCAGTCTTACTCGGTAAAGTTTCTATGTCACCACAGCTTCACTGGTTACAGCCTCACTGGATACAGAATTCAGTGATGGGATCGCCTGACTTAAATAAAAATGACTAAAATAGCACATGATCCACCCCAAAAAACTGCTGTGCAGCTCACTGCACATGTGTGTCCCTTTACTTACTTCAATTTTCAATTACATTTGATTGTTAAAGCGTCATTTCACAGAATATGTCATCTCATCATACCAACAATCCAATATCTAATCAGCCAATCACGTGGCAGCAACTCAGTGCATTTATGCATGCGCAACTTGACCTGGTGAAGTTCAAACCAAGCATCGGATGGGAAGGAAAACTGTAATTTAGGTGACTTTGAAAGTGTCACGTTTGTTGGTGCCTGACAGCTGGTCTGAACATTTCAGAATCTGCTGGTTTGCTGGGATTTTCTCACACAACCATCTCTAGGGTTTAAAGAAAACGGTCTGAAAAACAGAAGATATTCAGTGAGTGGCAGTCCTCTGAATGAAAATGTCTTGTCGGTACCAGAGGGGAATGTGTAGACTGCTTAAAGCTGATAAGAAGGCAAAAATAACTCAGGTAACTACTGTTTACAGCCAAAATTTGCAGAAGAGCATCTTTGAATGCACAACTCACTGAACTTTGATGCAGATGGGCTACAGCAGCAGAAGACCAGACCGAGTGGAAACATTTCTGCAGTAGACGGCACGGGCGCCCTGACTGGTCTGTGGCTGTTCAGCCCCATAAACAACAAAATGCGATGCACTGTATATTCTGAAACTGTTCTATCAGAACCAGCATTTTCAGCAATCCAAACTTGAGTACTTCATCTATTGGATGAACCAAATCAGCCTTTACTCCCCACATGCCGCCCATGTATGTAGACAAAGAAGTATGCACAAAAGATTGTGATATTTTCCTATAGGATGCTTTTCTTTACCGTCAAACATAAGACATTTTAAAGAATGTGTTAATCTGTTAATCCCAGACATCATTTAAGAAGGCAACTGTGGATGAGGAGTAGCACAATGCCACAGCTACCACAATCATCTTTTCCTCTTTCTTCTCCCCATTCCTACATCATCTTTTAGTATTCATGCCTCATTCTTCCTGTCATCCTGATGAAATGTTTTAGATTAAAACTACAGACCGTGACAAATCAAATCACTAGAAAGAGAACAGGGTTAATAATCAAGCAAGTGGGATATGGCCAAACATAGAAAACTTCATCAAACAACTCGATTATGAAACTTTTCAGGGGTCTTGATGTTTCAAACAGCATTTCTGAAATTGTCATTCATGGCCAAAAAATGCAAATAACCTGAGTCCAGCTATGTTTTCAAAAGACAGGTCCCACAGCAGAGCTGGATTAAAAAACAACCTGTTACATGAAAAAAGCCTAATATATTTATACAACCTGTTAGTCGTAGTGGTTGATGAATTGTAGAAAAGAAAGGGGATGTTATTGAGGCAGACAGAGCAGTCTAAAGAGTATCCAAATGAGGCGGATGCGAGAATCATAAAAACTACGACTTCAAAAAGCATTGTTGGAAACGATCAGTGTACACACCCGCAGATTCTTGCAGTAAGGTATGGATCTGGCAGAGGTATTATGCCTGCATGTTTAATTCATAACTGTTTTCCTTCTTTCTGATCAGAAACATGAAAGAGAGAGTTTTGCCTGGAGAAAAAACAAAATGGCTGAACTCATCAATACACTGACAACACTCGCCTGCCTATTCAGCAGGTATTCTCAGGGAAAGGAGGCAGAAATGCCAAACTTCATAAGGACATCTATTTTAATGGCAGTCCATGCAATATTGTTGTATTTGTTTTATTTGTATTGTTTTATTCTTTTATGTGGGATTTATGATTACGATATTTTTATGTTCTGCCCTAAGGAGAAAACACAACAAATGAAAAAGCTTTTCACAGATGTGAATTCTCTACATGCGAAAGCCTGAGAAAGTACTAACAGACAAGAGCGGATACAAAGCATGCTCATATAATTACTATGGGTGAGCAACATTTTCATTGTTTTATTCCTTAACACGATTAGGTGTTTATATTTAAGACAAAGTTTTCCATTGATTCACATTTGGAATGAAACATGTATAATTCAACAGTGACATTTTGATAGACAGATGTCTTTTTTCCACTTTGTGGAAGGGAAATTTCTTCCCTTCAATTCATTCAGTCGTTGTTTATTATGGCCTTTCTAAAAGCAATTTCTTTTAAACTTTTCGTTATGCGAATGTTAGGTGTAATCAAAGTTACCGTTATCATAATTTGTGCAATGTGATCATTTGGCAAAGGCATTTATAAATCCAAGTATTCTGGGGCAAGTCCAAGTCCACTTTCCAGTCACACACGTTCAAGTCTGAGCCCGTGTCAGAAATAAGCTACAGCAAAACTTAATTAACGTGATGACTGTAGGTCTAATTCAGGTCTGAGTCGTTTTTCTGTCAGGTGTAAAAAACCAAGCTGGCTGGGAATTAGTTTTCCAGCAAAATTAGTTTTATTTAACAAAAATTAATATATATATAGTTCTGGGTCTTTAAACGAGAACAGAATAAAACTCAAACAGTGAGGTAAACCTAAGATAGGCAAGTCAATACAGAATTAACAGCTCAAACACAACTAACCAACTGACAAAAGGGACTTAAATTGCCACAGTAGTGGGTCTGCACCCCAGTATTTGTATGTCAGATTTTGTGATTATATTATTTGAGTTTTGTTATTCATAGTTTGGTTATCTTAGCCTGTGTTTAGTCTCTGTTCCCATGTCTACTTTATGCTTTGCCTGTATCCCACATTTCATGTCTAGTCACCCTTGTAGCTATGTTCCCTAGGTCTCTTCAGTTGCTGTGTTAACCTTGTGTGTCCTGAGTCTGATTTTAGGTCTGTGTTTCCTGTTTTATTTTGATAGTCCTTGTCCTACATCGGTGTATCTAGTTTGCTCCCCTTGTCTCATTATGTCTGATTAGTCCCAGCTGTGTTTCCACCGTTCCCCATCTGCATGTTCCTGCCTGTGTATTTTAGTTCTCAGTCTTCTCCTGCTTGTTGTCACGTCGTATCTTCACCATGCTGTGTGTCTTTACCTCAGTGTTCCTGACCAGATTCTGTGCTGTGTGATACAGAGAGTACCAAGAGTTTTGTACTCTTATTTTGGAGAGTGAAATTCTAGTGGCCTGTTTAATTTGTATTTTAATTCTATTTTTTCTTTATTGCTCCTACATGCTGTTTACAGTTTTTGGATACAGCTTGCTAACCAAGCTCGTTAACGTTACCTGACATCTTAGTATTACATCCTTTCATCTAGCAATCAAAATGCTGCATCCATTTAACCTAAATTGGAGGTTTCACACTTCACAGTTATCAAAGTAATGGGTGACAACACAGTGGTGATCTTCTATTTACAGTCTGTTTACAGTAAACATCCAGCTCTGTCAAACTCTGTATATTGCCAATTTGGATTTCTGTTTAAGGTATGCCACCTCTAAACTGCATCCCAGACACTTGATGCTGATGAAATTGCTTTTTTCTGGCTTTATAACACTGAAAACAAATAATTTGCTTTCTTACACTGCGTGGGGAGCACTACTTTCACATATCAACAACAATGCACTCCTTTCTTATTTGAGTCAGTGTCTTGTGTTTAAAGTCTTTAGCTCTGCTAAGTTGTAACATTTTGGTCTGTAATACAAAAAATGACCAATAAATTCAGGCTTAACAATCTTTTAGAGATTAGACATTTACGAATGTCTATTTATGAATGCAGAATTTATATTGAGGCAACTTAGTGAGCACTGTTGCCAAACAACCCTCCACTCAACTGAGGGCAGTTCACCAGGCTGTAACACTCCACCCTGACTGATTGCTCCAATGTATCACTTCCATTACAGGCTATTAGCCCAGCCGAACCAAAGCACAAACTTCTGGGTTGATTCATGTCATCACTAGGCTACATCTCCAGCCAGTGTTGGCCTCCATGTGTGTCTGGCTGCTGTAGTGAAGTCATTAAAAGTTAATCAGAGATGCACCATTGCAGAGTGGGGAAGAATTGCCTCTGTCAGTGGCTCCAGGCACAGGAAATCATACCAGAGAAAGAGAAAGAGAGAGAGAAAGGCAGTGATAGAGATAGAAAAACACAATGAAGCAGACAGGCTGAAAGAGAGAGGGAGAGATTCTCTTTCTAATGAACCATCACTTCCATGTCTCAACCGATGCCCTCCCAATCCCAACATCTGTCCCACCAAACCAAGCCTCATTATGACACCCCTCAAGTAACCTCACCCCAGTGTTTCTGTGCAGACACACACACACGCACACACACACACACACACACACCGACACACACACACACTCACTCTCGTAACGCTCAAGCATTCGCGGTCACATCCCCTCGAAATGCAGGGTGTTGGTGGGAAAGTCTGCCCCACTGTAGTTGTCACATCAGATCTACAGCACGACGGCCGTGGGCATATGCATGTGGTGTGTGTGTGTGAGATGTGGGTGAATGGTGGTGGTGGGGGGGTGGGGGGTCTAGGTCTGGGGCTGTGCCTGAGGGCCTCGCCTGCGCTACAAAAGACTCCACTCAACTCCGGTTAGTCCCCCTCACTAGCATATCAGCACTGACGGACTGCACACACATATAAATATACACACACAGCATTTCAGCCATAGTTGCTCTGATTAATACTTGTCTCCTAACTGATAAACAGAACTGTGTGCAGAGAGGAGACTATACCACTGTGTACAATGAGTGCAAAATAAAGTAGCCAAGAGCTTTGCAATGCATTTGCTTTGCATGTGTCAGTACGTTCTGTGCAACTCTGCACCTACAAACACATGGGAAACCGCTGATGAATGTGTGTAGATGTGTTTAGGTGTATGTGTGTGTGCTGCGTGCTATCACTCTCTTGCTAGGGGTGACAGGTTGGTTGGGGACTAATGCAGCGCGACGGAAATGAATGTGGCCTCGAGCAAAGCAGCTGCCTGCAGCCAGTCCTCATCTGAGCTGTCAGATACACACATACATATGCACACACACACGGAAATACACATGTACACACTAGAACCCATTCCAATGGAGACAGAGTTTAAGATCCACATACACTTATAAACACACTCATGAGCATTATAATCCCCGTCAACCCTACTTTTCTGCTTGTGTGGCTTTCAGATAATAATGGGTCTGCCTGGATGAGGTGGTGGACATGTCTTCCTGGGCTTGGTTGGTTTGATTCTACATTCTTCTATTTGTTTCCTTGGGAAACACTGAACAAGTTTTTTTATTTGAAATAATCTCATCATAACCTGTTATGAATTCCTGTCATACTGTGTTTAATGTGGGACAAGTCATCACTGAACATCAACTGATAATCAAAGTAAATGCAACGTATTTCTGTGCAATGCTATTATGTTACAATATGATGAATCATGGACAAATTTGTCTTATCTATTTGTTTTTATTATTTTTAGGATATAAATAATTTTAATAATAAAGAAATTACCTAAGTTTCACAGAGTTCAGTAGTTAACTACTACTCAGCCCTGGGTTCCATAAAGTATGTTGATAGATTACAGTTTGATGCAATATGATCATAAAGATAATGTGAAAAAAGAGTAGTTGTTCCAAGGCTAATGTGGCCAATTAAGAAAAACAATGTAACTTTCCCCCTTGTTTGATTTAGATAAATAATAATAATTAGTTCTAAAGTTCTGAATAAGTAAAATGATTGAAATATTTACAATATATATATATATATATGTAACTGTGTGTTATCATTGTGCCAGTAAACTATGTGCAGGTGGAGTGGGTCATCTAATCAGGTTTGATCCCTGAC